>JALPQI010006542.1:0-57470 GCA_025490895.1 Thaumatotibia leucotreta
CTCCAGGGGTGGAAGTGTAAATTTGCGTAAGTCGCGAGTTGGTGCAGCGGCCGTCAAGCCACTACGCAGAAAGCGGTGTACACCTTTCTACACTCCTGAGCCGCCTACACCGGTGTTGCCCCTGGCTGTCTCTTGTGACGGCATTTACGGGGGTCCATCTAGTCGGCGGCAAGTCACTGCCTGCCTCGATAGCAAAGAGTAATCATTATTATGGCAGGTGTCCGGACCTCTTTTCTATAGTTCCATCTCTCATCCATCCAACCTTCATCACCATAACCCACTAGTCTTTTCCATATAATCTCCAATAGCCTCTATATGCCTGCTGGGACCGGTTCACGGATATCTATTTTTGTGCCCGTGAATGGGTTGCAGCAGGTGTAAAACACAGCAAAGGCCATAGTCGGATTTTCATAGTAAGTCAGCCTTTAAATCAACCAGACTCTAGTATTTTTTTGTGAGTACCTCTTATGGTGAAGAATATTTCTGCTGAGTATCAACGTCCTATCGGTGACAGTTTTTGACTTATGATTTTTTTTAGTTTTTTCTTTAATGTGTTGTATCTCAGGATGTATAAAAGCGAATTGCTTCAAATTTTGAAATAATGTTCTTTATTTAGATATGCATCGAATTTAAAAAAATGAATATCGATTGTCGTATAAAAACAGGAAAAAAAAGACCAAAAAATTTTTCATATTTTTTTTTTGTGTACCTATGAAGTAGTGACACCTCTATTTTCTTTTTCTAATTATAGACCATACATTGGCCTACTAGTTGCCTAAGTATCAAAATTTTCCAAGCGGTACTTCTTACCAAAAATCGGCAATATGTGTGGTCAAGTTCTGCATTCAATCGGTGTTTTTCAATGTAGTATACAAACTCTTCATTTATATTTGAGTTTTCTTATCAGGTTATCTTATTTAAGAGTAAATGCTAATGACAACTTAATGTCATCATGATGCAAGCTGTTTATTTCATTATTAATCGGCCGTTTATTATTTTAACTAGCGTAATTCGATATTATTTATGAGATATTCATTAAAAATAATATATTGCAGTTAAATATTATCGAGATACGCTAGTTGAAATGGTAAACGGCCGATTAATAATGAAATAAACAGCTTGCATCATGATGACATTAAGTTGTCATTAGCATTTACTCTTAAATAAGATAACCTGATAAGAAAACTCAAATATAAATGAAGAGTTTGTATACTACATTGAAAAACACCGATTGAATGCAGAACTTGACCACACATAATGCCGATTTTTGGTAAGAAGTACCGCTTGGAAAATTTTGATACTTAGGCAACTAGTAGGCCAATGTATGGTCTATAATTAGAAAAAGAAAATAGAGGTGTCACTACTTCATAGATACACAAAAAAAAATATGAAAAATTTTTTGGTCTTTTTTTTTCTTTTTTTTATACGACAATCGATATTCATTTTTTTTAATTCTATGCATATCTAAATAAAGAACATTATTTCAAAATTTGAAGCAATTCGCTTTTATACATCCTGAGATATAACACATTAAAGAAAAAACTAAAAAAAATCATGAGTCAAAAACTGTCACCGATAGGACGTTGATACTCAGCAGAAATATTCTTCACCATAAGAGGTACTCACAAAAAAATACTAGAGTCTGGTTGATTTAAAGGCTGACTTACTATGAAAATCCGACTATGGCCTTTCTCCAAAGGGCCTCTACGTGTTGGATCTGTATCCCCGCGCAAGCCTATCAAAAGACCGGGATTTATAGTCCCGTGATCAAAGAGAGATACAAATAATAATAATAAATCATTTATTTCGGACAATTTTTTTTTTTACATCCATATGTTGTTAGTAACTTATATATAACCTAGGTAAGTATGTTAGTACGTATTTAGTTTAACTTCTTCAATTCTGTGTATATCGAGCCACAGCTCGAACTTGTTCAACCCAGTGCAACTGGATTGGGCAGTCATACCTGTCTGCGATGACACTCAGAATGCTGTTGGTACTTACCCTAATTCGCTGCATCATCGAGACAATTTTTTTACGTACTACCGCTTCGAAACTCTCTGTGCGTGCTTCCGCGAACATGCTCGATGCGCTACACCGCCGAGGAAGCCCCAACAACATCCTGAATGCATTATTATATTGAATCCGCAGGGCATTGTACGCTTTTTTGGTATACTTCACCCACAGGCTGCTCGATTACAGTGACTGGGTGTAGGCTTTGAATAAAACTATTTTCACTTCATTAGTACTTCGAGCAAACCTGCGGGCCAGCATATTTGATCTTACAGCCAATGCCCTGCGTTCACGTTCAATATCTAGGTCATCACTCAGGTCATCCTTTAAGACATGACCCAGATATTTGAACCTATCCACCTGAACCAGGGTGGTCCCCTGCAGTTTTACCTGAGGTACAGCGGTTAATCTTGTACCTCTCGCCTTAAATACCAAGAGCTCGCTTTTGTTGGGATTATACTGTAGACCATGGTCTCCAGCATACGACTCACATACTGCCAGCATTTTCCTCAAGGCACTGATAGACGGACTCAACAGTACCATGTCGTCTGCATAACTTATATTGTTGATACAAACTCCATCAATATGACATCCGACATGCATACTGCTGAGCCGGGCTAACAGCTCGTCTACATACAAGTTGAAAAGCCTAGGAGATGTGAGTCCCCCTTGTCGAACTCCACACTCAAGCCTATACTGCGAGGACAGACCCTCGGCCCATCTCACCTGGTTTACTTGGTTACGATACCAATATTTCAGAATTTTCACCAGTTCTGCCGGTGCGCCTGAGTCCTCCAGTTTTTTCCACAAAATATTATAGTCTACCCTGTCAAATGCCTTTGACAGGTCGAGGAAACACGCGCACGTTAAACATAAAACAGAAGAATAAATTTAGTGTCCCATGGCTGTTAGAACTACACAGAACTATAGCAGTGGAGACTGATTTTACGATGGCTATTTTTTATTTCGTCGATAAGACTTAGACACTTATTCTGTATAGGTAAAAGTACATATTGTACTGGGTAATGTAATTAGTTCATTATGTATTACCTAATAGAGGTATGTACATAATGAACTAGGTAATGCCTATACTATATTTTAACTCACTTGGTGACAGGGAAGTGATTAAATTTAAATTTTAAATTAAAAAATTAATAACTTCTTATCAAAAAGGTCACATTACATTGTTTCGGCCAGAACTCTACCTACCCACCATCATTTGGCATGCAATCGCAATGCAGTCGGTTGCAACCAGTGCGGTGGGTGGCTGCGTCGGCGGACAATGACTAATGGCGGGCAAATGCTACATATTTTGACATTTAAGGACAAATTCTAAACAGGGAAATATAATAATAACAACGGAATATATTCGATACAAATTTTCCGGTCGTTGTTATTGTATTTAAGTCTGCGTTAATCTCACGGCAATAGCTCATGGTAAGGACGTAGTACGTAAACACGCAATAATTGAAGTCCAGCGTAATCTTATTTGCCAACTCATGGCACGTGTACTGAGAGTTAAATTTTAGCTACTTACGTATTAGCGTGCCGTAAACCTTACCTATGAGTCTTGTGAGTGGGTTATTAATAGGAAGTGAAAAAAACGGACTAACAATTATAGTAATTTAGCAGTCAAAGTAGTACTGCAACGGAGAAGTATGGGTTATCAGTGGGCGACACCACAGAACTTTATCAAATTGATATACTTTCACTATCATTAAGTACTCGTATTTTAACGACAAACGCGTCTTAATCGCGTAAACTTACGTTTAGGCAGACTCTCAACTCTCCATGGTCTGCCTAAACGTACGCTTACGCGATTGAGACCCAACGTTCACGTTCCTTCAAACATTGTCCCGGACACTTTTCACGTGAAGAGATGCTTAATAATATTGTGAACTTGTACAATAATAATTATTTTTGTTTAATATTATGATCCTTTATTTATTTCTCTCTTTTATAAAAATGTCTATAATAATCTTTTTTTTTATGTAATAAATTCTTTAGTGCATATTATTTTAATAAGATGTATTATTATACTGTTTTGAAAAAGTAAGTCCACCTGAGTTTCTTACTGGTTCTTCTCAGGAACGGTGTAGGGTTTGAACCAATAGTAGATTTTTTTCTCTCTCTTGATATGTCAGACGATTCGAAAATGCTTATTAATAAGCTTTACTTGAATAAAGAATAGTTTGACTTTGACTTTGATACCTCATTGAATATAAGTATTTACCAGCATAAAGTCCGGGGAAAACATGGGATTTACGCCAATCCGAGTTGTTGTTGTCCGAGTTTTTGAGTATTTGTCCTGATTTTACGAATTTCGAGATGGCAGCCCTACTTTTGATATGCCTCGTGGAACCATTTCTATTTACAAATTATCGTAATGTTTTTAAGCCGAAATAAGTGGCAATGGGAACGAAAGTGATGACGTCAGGGCTCTTTTAACCTAACCTAGCCTTAGAAGGAAGTGTCAGAAGAGCCTGAGTCACCGCAGCCTCCAGGCTCGACGATTATGGTCGCGGTCGAATCATCCGAACCAACTGACCTTGTCTCGATGCAATACAGTTCATTATGCGATGAACTTTAGATTAATGTTCTTATGCTTTGTTTATGTTTACTAGAAAAATAGTAAATGGTTCTCATGTAAGATGAACGCACAATATTTACTTGTAAGATGAACCCACTATATTATTTATAATCAGAGATCGGACAAATGTGCGGCATTTGTCGCAATAATGTGGACATGACTCCAAAGTTGATTGGATAACTCATCGTTTAATCATTCTCAGAAAATTACTTATTTGACACCGGTAACTATGAAAGCCTTTGTGAATAGTCACCTAAAAGCTTAAAAATATCATTTCAAGAAATTATTCAATTAATTATTAATTTAATCATCTTTAGAGAAATATCCACATTATTGCGAGCAATAATACAAAAATAAATATCTTGCCGAGTTTGATCGCGGTTAAAAGTTTTTTTTTCCGGCCAGTGTTTTAGTTTAAAACTGGAGGTAGCATAATAGTACATTGTGCATCAAGGGAGATAAGTACGGAATCACTAACGAGAGTGTTAGAAGCCCGACGCCGTTAGGCGGAGGGCTTTTATGATTTTTATATTACTTATGACGATAGAAATAGGATGGTATGTCTAGACCTGCCTACTTGGACAGTCGCTATCAGATATATCTGCCAAGGTGCTCCAAAATATCTGAACATACACTCTAACGCTATAGCATAGAGGCCTGCTCAGATGTTTGTGACCACCCTGACCGCTTCGATATTTCTGATGGCGACTGGACAAAGAATCGTTTGACTTTTACATAGCAAGGTTCATAGTCACTGACTAATAGCGACAGCTCTATCGCAGTCTCTTTGTGGTTATATTGAGGAGATACGCATGATGTAGCTTAGACAGTTGGTGGTTTTTCATGCTCGTAGATCCACTGTAAGCTTGTCTTGACTTGACCTGTCACATTATAAGACACGTAGACACAGCGCGTCTCATTCAATATATTTTTCCGAAAAGTTAACCAAACTCTCTGCAGTTATTTAGGTACATTATGTAAGGTAAGTACCTACTGATAAAATAACGGGTATATTGAAATGTAGGTACTTTCCTTGAAATATCTGTCTGTGCAAATATGTCTTCCCAATAAATTTAAGTAACTGAAAGTACACGCGATTAAATATTAGAATCATAAGCAAATGCCTGTAATAGAAAGTGGAGCACACGTAAGCAAATTAGTGAAATGTTTGCTAATTAACGCATACATCATTTTTGGTCGGTATTCATGTGAATAAAAATCTCACTAATTACAAATCACCGCTATACTTAAACTTATTCAACCTCGTACTTATATCCAATACTCACTTGATGGAAAAAACACCCGTATTCAGAGATAAAGAAAAGTGACATTCCCATGAATCAATTGATTGCTGCAGATTGTAGACGTATAGCGACGAAATATCTTTCCAGACTTGTGTTGTACAACGTCGCGATGTTAATATTAATGATTATATTGATTACCTTACCTAACACTCAATATTGCAAATACTTTATCAGATTATCTCACACAGTTCAATAGGGATTTTTATCTTGTGTGATAGTTTATAACGCCAACCACAAGCTTCTTGAGAAAATCTCAATATTGTCTTCCCAACAATATGAATTCTTGAACTTTACTCAACTTGATTTTGAACTTTATCACCGATACATAAGCTACATGTATCAAGCTGTTCCACTATCAATTCTAGATTTAAAGCTAACAAATCCCTTGCCAATCGATTAACCGTCTAATGTTGAAGGCATTAAGTTGGTGGTTGAGAAATCGAGGTGTAAAATTAGTTTGGCAAATCGGGGTCAAGTTGCGGTAAAGCACTAAGGTCAGGGTTGAGGGGCCACGTGGTGGTTGCTAAGCAACGGTGCCGACAACAAACAACCCTTAAAGCCACTCGGCACCCGATCTCGGAGTGGGTTACAAGTGTTACAACGTCTTGCTTGAAAAAGTTCGAAATGTTAGCTAGCTTGTTATCTATAAAAAAATAGTATGGTACTTAATAGTTTTGGGTGTCACTCATATTTAATTATCTATATATGTACTCATATCTCAGTACATCACAGTCTCTAGACGTGAATAAATTATCAATTATCAAACTTAATATTAATATTCCTTATGTCACTTACTCTTTAGTAAACTTATTTGTCTTATAGTAAAAATGTCAATAATTTGGGCCTGCAAGTACAAACCAAATTAATGACAACCTAATTATTTCGTCAATGAACGTAACGAAAAGTGATATTTATCCCAAAACTGTTCCCGTGAAAATCCCGTTCGCGATGGAGACACGAGATATGTCCCGTTCGCTGGACAATGTGCATTGGTGGGAGCCTGATCACTGGAAGACAAGAGGACTTCGGAGCACATCCTCGTTGTCTTTGGAAGGAGCCGACCCTGCTGATATTAGGAATGGCTGGCTGACCCTACCCGATCCTAAGGTAAGAAGCACACATTGTCTTAATAGAATTCCTTGAACACTCATTATATACTGGACATTGGTCACTGGCAAGAGCCAGACCACTGGAAGACGAGGGGACTTCGGAGCACATCTTTGGTGTTTTGAAGGGCGCGGATCTGGCTGATATTACATTTGGCCGACTCTGCCGGATCCTAAGATAAGAAGCATCCATTTTCCTAGGACGATACCTCTGCAATTCCCGTCATGTCCTGAATTCCTGATACATGTCAGTTTATCTAGACAGCGTGCACTGGTGAATCCCAGACCACTAGCAGACCAGAAGGGTTCGGAGCATATCCTAGGTGTCTTTGGAAGGCACGAACCCTGCTGATATTAGGAAAGGCTGACTCTGCCAGATCCTAAGGTAGGAAGTGCTCATAATCAACACGTTTCCTCTGAAACTCTGATTGTACCCTGTTGATTAGTCATAGTCATCGAGGCCTTTGTCGAAACGATGACCTGCATTGCATTAATGTTTTACATGATCTCTAAATTCAGATCAAATTCAATCAAAGATGCAATAAGTAAACTGCTAACGTTTATCTTACCTCGCTTGAGCTCATTGCTTAATCAGGAAATCTGACAAAGAGTGAGTCAACCCTAAAAACAGAACATTACTTACAATCGTTCAAAATGCGGTCTTTGATTAATTACCGGCTATAACTTGTCTGTTTGATTAGTATAATCAATAAATACACATATAAAAAGCTTTTACTTAACAAATAAACATCAATTTTTCAACACTCTTTTATGTATTCCTACGTCAGAATTATTGATTAATAAATTGAATACTTTGTACAGTAATAGAAATGTTTGTTTGCGACCTTGACTAGGCAGGGTGGACATGGATATCAAACGTTGCGTCAACGAGGTCGTCTAAATATTTAAACTGATAAATCGTCAGTGAAAATCGTTGTGAAAAGTTCTGAAGCTCTGCATTTACGCAACTAGCCTTTCACTGTCCCCGAATAAAATATATCTATCAAATAAAATTATGTTATCTGTCCATTTCTTTTATATCTCAAAAAAGGATAGTTATAAGTTTATCTGACGAAAGCTATTGGTACATATTATTTAAATATCCAGATAATTATTATGAAACAAAAGGGTGATTAAATTGATAATTATTTAAAGCTTTTCAACGCCTCGATTTCACGCTCATGACTTGTTTAACTACTATAAGGTTTAGTTACTGTTTTATTTGTTAATTAAGCTATTATTTGTATCTTTTGTGTTTTATGTGTATATCATGTGTTTTATGATTCAATAAATTGTTTTCCCTGTTGGCTATTTATACTATTTTATATATTAGAGGCCAAGATATCAATTACAATAATTATATATCGAAATGAGAATAATTCATGAAACTTATCATGAAACTCATAAATATGTAGGTACCTATGACATTTTTATACATTCAACAATTGGATACCTTTACGACTTTCATCTTGGCTTCATTTGTGCCTTTTATTATCCACCTTTGTAACAATTTATCATTTCCACATACACAACAGCTGTTTTCTTATACACTCGTCCGTGATGCATTTCGAGTCAATTGGTAACATTAATAAAAATAATAAATTACTTTAAAAACATTGACGGCATGACTAATCTAGTAACTGGAGTTCGAGGCCAAAGAATCTACGAAAATATTGCCACAACAATGAAATGTTCTTACAATAGTATAGTTCGAGAAATATAAATTGAACGTTTATTTTTACTATAATGTAGGTAGAAAGTTACCAATTTATATTTCACGATCTATAAATCCTTATTTTCTAAAAACAGACGTTGAGATATGTTATTTATTGTTATTTTTAATTCTTTAATTTATAGAAACAATATTATTTACTTATTTACACGTAAATATAAGATATTTTAATAAAAACTTAATTATCCGCAATTATTAGTAACAAAGTTGGCATTGCGCTGGTATCACCTCAGGTGTTAATAACATTTGGTACAGCAATTTAACTACACATAAATTCAAAGGTAGGTATGGTTAAAATACTAAGCAGTATAAGTACTATACTATACTATTATTAAGCAGTTTTAACCCGTAATAAGGCAGGGGTGTCTTATTACGGGTTAAAATTATGGGAAAGAAATTTGGAAATGTAAAATGAAAGATTTGTCTTCTTCATCACTTATACTCCTGAGTCCTGGGTAAAAATCGAGTACACTCCCATAAAAGCCGAGAGGCCTTTACGACGCCCAAATAATTTGTAAAAGAAATGCTTAAAATATACGTCTTAGAGTATATAACCAACTTTGTTCCAACAAAAATGTGACAAACTCATTTTAAACCTTAAAATAAGCGACAGTAAGTTCAGGACTCAACACTGATGGTGTTATAAAGGACTCTCGGCTTTTATGGGAGTGTACTCGATTTTTACCCAGGACTCAGGAGGATAAGTGATGAAGAAAACAAATAAAAATAAAATACAAAAAATGCTTTCATTTTACATTTCCAAATTTCTTTCCCATAATTTTAACCCGTAATAAAATAAGGCACCCCTGCCTTATTACGGGTTAAAACTGCTTAGTAATAGTATAGTATAGTACTTATACTACTTTGTAATTTAACCATACCTACTGTCTTAACAAATATGGCACGCTGTCGTATGTGTTCACTGGTAATTCAACTTCTTTTTAAAATAGGCTTTTAAACGTTGGCTCTTATCATTTTAAGTTCTTTACAAGAAAATTTTGTCATATCAATGTTAGTTAAGAGAAAAGAAAAGTTTTTAGGTATTTACGTGTTTTTAAGAAAATCCTAGTTGTGACAGCCATATTAAACAAAAAGGCGTACAAACATTACACAGGTATATAATGTTTGTATTAGGAATTATTTTAAATAAATTAATTAAATAACAAAAAGGTTGTGGAAACCTGAAAACTTTATTTGACAATGACATAAGAGACTTTGGCGGATTTGACGCATCTGTCGTAGTTTCGTTGGCCTCGAACTCCAATTACTAGATTACACTAGCGCTAGCGGCATATGTTGCGAAATAAAATGTCTTTTTATTTTAGTCGTCATTATGGTTACGGTCACTGAACGCTTTGTAACTGGACCACTTGTGACGAAAATGCCCATCTCACTTACATGCGCAACTTTCTGAACTGACATGTAAAAAAAAATAAGAAAAAACATTGCTCTACATCGGATGATTGATTGGCATATCGGCAAATACTTTTTCGGCAACTAAAGATCCACTTTGTACATGTCAGGTTTCTTTTTTTGATATTATCCACCTATAGAACTAGGGTCAGTTTTGATTTGACTTTGTGTAGGCAGACCTACTTAACTCTATTTTTGAAACTACGATTTTGTATGAGCGTAGAGGATGACTTATTTATTATTACTAGTTACCATATTACTTTAACGATGTCTGCCGCTAAGTACTTCCAAAGTTTCTGGCCGTAAATATGTGATTTAAAATTCATAAGTGCGTACGAAATAATACGTTGTTTGAAGGACTTGGTGCCCTCATATATAATTACGTCCCTTTTCAGCCTTGATTATAATTATAGCTTCATTATATATTTACTCGCATATCCAGCGGAAAGTACACCATCCAGTTACGTTTCTATCTATCTATCTATGTACCAGAATTCAGCCTGTGTCCACTGCTGGGTATCCGATATAGGCCTCTTCTTTATTACGCCACTCTCCTCGGTTCTGTGTTTTGCTGCCGTTCGCCAGATGTCGTCGGACCATCTTATCGATGGCCCCCCTATAACCTAGTTACGTTTAACTTAAATTATTATTATCAATTGCTTTATCTTATTTTTAACATTAATCAAAAGTATCCGAGTGCTCGACACTGTCCATACACATGCAGTTTTTATACTTTTAATTAATAACAGATAATAGGGACGGGTGTCAACTATTTTGCATAAATACATACGTCAAACCGCTTGATCATTTTACTTACTTACTAATATTTCGTCGCTATACTTTACGTAAGTTCAACCTCTGATCATGGATCAATTCATAGATATGTCACCTTTCGTTCACTTTGAACACGGGTGTTTTTGCTGGTGGTAGGACCTCGTGCAGGGTCCGCCCGGATAGCTACCACCGTCTTACCCGTTAACCTGCCGCTAAATAGCAGTGTTTGCACTGCTATTTCGGTTTAGGTGTAAGATAGCCGGTGTAATTACTGGCATAGATAGAAGCAATCCATCTAAATCCTCAGGGTAGGCAGCGCATAGGAGATTTTCTGATCGCTATGTCCATGGGCCTCAGTTCCTGCTTTCCATCAGGTGAGCTGAGAGCTCAGTTGTCTACCTTCGTTACATAATGAAAAAAAAATGGCTGAGTAAGTGTAAGTACGAATATGGCGGCCATTTATTATTTAATAATTCCTACAAATACGGATTAACTTGGTCGCATAGTCTAATGCTACTCGTTTAACTTACGTACACAACGTTGCTTTACATAACTTGCGTGTGTGACTCATGCATTGTATGAGTTCATTTGAGGATAAACCAGTTTGAATCCGCACTTGTTAACTTTCGTAGTATTAGCTTTATTTACTTAAACTGATTTCTTTGCAAATTAGCTTGTATCTGCTAGTTGATAGGGACTAGTTGTCCAGTTTGAATCCGCACTTGTTAACTTTCGTAGTATTAGCTTTATTTACTTAAACTGATTTCTTTGCAAATTAGCTTGTATCTGCTAGTTGATAGGGACTAGTTGTCCAGTTTGAATCCGCACTTGTTAACTTTCGTAGTATTAGCTTTATTTACTTAAACTGATTTCTTTGCAAATTAGCTTGTATCTGCTAGTTGATAGGGACTAGTTGTCCCTATCAACACTAGTACACTAGTAGTCATACACTTGGATTTAGTAAAATCTTAAAGGTATCGAATTTTTCATGTATGATCAAAAGCGCAACTTGTATGCTACAATGATCATATTCGTCTACGCGGATATATGTCGTCAGCCTCTGTAGCCTAGTTGGTAGTGACCATGCCTACGAAGCTGGAGGTTCCGGGTTCGAATCCCGGCGAGGGCATTCTTTGTGTATTTATTTATCACAAATGTTTGTTCCTTGGTCATGGCTGTGTATGTATCTAAGTATCTATACGTATCTATCTATTATATATATCGTCGCCTGGTACCCACAACACAAGCCTTAATTGAGCTTACCGTGGGACTAGGTTGATTTGTGTAAGATGTCCTAAGATATTTATTTATTATTTATTTTATTTATTTATTTATGTAGGTATGCTGCGGACAAACAGATAAGTAGACATAGCGAAACTATAAGGATTCCTAGTTTACTACGAAATGCCTAAATTGGTACCGATGTCGCAACATGGTCGAGAGTGAATACAATAGCAATTCGAGCAATATTGTCACTCCCGTTGAATTACTTTCTACATCAAGCTGAATATTATTGACATCTGTCATAAAGGTATTGGTTTATTTCCATACACAACTACAGAGGCAAAAAGGTCTCTAAAATAATTTACCTGTATCCTTGACTGTCGCCTATACCTATAGTATATGCAGTAGAAACATAGTCGTCGGGGTTACCGCGTAACGAACACATGCAGATAAAGATTAGGTTCCATAGAAGTATGTTTGAAATAAGAATCTTATTGACATGTGTTAGATACGCGGTATTGCACTATCGCCGACGATAAACCCCAACCACATTTTTTCTTTGTGCGAAACAGATACTAATAAAAACTGGCAAATTTTGAATGCCGGTCGTCAGGTTAAATTAATTTGGTATCATTATTATCATTATCCTTAATTTGGTCATCATTGTCATCAATATTGTTTTATAATGTAAGGAAATATTTCATAATAGGTCAGAGTAGCTTAATATGAAATGGAGACAATTATTAATGGTCGATATAAAATATTAGACCGTGTTCTAAATTTTATTTTAGAATGTAGTCTGATATATTGCAGAATTTACATAATCTCTACAAGGTCTAAAGCCCAAATAAGGTCCATCTGTAGGCTGAGCTCTGAGTCAGACTGTCATCGACCTTACGATGCAAATCGCAAAGCAGGTAAAGGCAATACTTGCGCCTGATGACAACAACAAGGCTAGACAACGCGAAGTTGTCTTGCTAATCGGCCCACATTCAGTATTCACTCATATGGTAAACCTAGTACCTACATATCTAACCTATCGACCCTATCGTCCATAGGTAATACCTGCTCACTAAGTACCTACAAATACAAATCATTTATTTGAGACAAATATATCAAAAAACATGACAAAACCGAACAAAACAAACAAAATTCAGCATTTAATATTGTACCACGAAATGATTTCATAAACATTCTGATTTGTTTTCCTTGTTAGAAATATAATTTTGTTATGTTGACTGACAATAAATGAGCTTTAGGCATACGAGTATCATAAGAAGATATTTATAAGAAATAGCACCTATGTATGTAGGTTAATAGCTACCGTTTCTGTGGCTAACACTGATTATCTTGCGCTCATCAGGCAGTATAATTTTAGATGTCTTATCGACGTACCTACATATCGACCAGATTCATGTTCCTCCTGTTTAGACAATATATTGACGAACCTTACAGAAGATGTCGTAGTGCAAAAAGGTGTGGATCATAACGGATTGGGTGATGGACATGCCGGAATTTCATGTCGCCTTAAAGTGAAGATCACCGGTAACGGGACGAAGGAATCAGTATTGTACACAGAAAGGCGTAACTTGTCAAATAAAAACAAAATTACTTTTAGCGACCAACTAAGGGACAACGATTGGTGTAATTTGGGCATCGACCAGTTTATTCATTGCTTTCATACAGTGTTCACCAATGTTTTTAAGAAACAGAAAATTAAAATTAAATTCAATAAAACTAACAAAACGAATCGGATAACGAAAGGCCTCAGAGTTGCAAGCAAGATGAAACGATTTCTTCTTACGGGAAATAAAACGCCTTGGATGCATCTATCTCTAACTACAGAAATAAAAATATAAACATATACAGAAAAGTGATTAACGCAGCTAAAAGAAACTGCATTACCCACCATATAAAGAGAGCTGGAAATGTTTCTAAGTCAATCTGGAAGGTGGTAAACAAACACAGGAACAAGGAGTCAGCCACTTGCCGCCCAAAGTTGCTTTTAAAGGTCGAAGATAAGATTATAAGTGATGCACATGACGTTGCGGAAACCTTTGCTAGTATTTTCGATCACGAAATTGGTAGTAGGGGGCAGTGCCTAAACTCCGGATTAGCTTTAAAAATATTACAAAACAATAATCAAAGTATAGGTAACGAAATACAGTTTGATTACACCAATGAACGGGAAATAACTAAAATCGTGAAAAATATGAAAACTAAAAAGTCTGTGGGTTATGACGACATACCCATAACTATTATAAAAGAAAACCTAACAACGCTCTCGCATCCATTAGCATTATTTTATAATAAATGTATTTTAAAGAGTTCATTTATTTATTCCAAAAATAATCACGTCCATTACAAAAATAACCCAAATAATTTAAATATACAATACAATAAAAACTAACTTAAAATAACAAACTAAAACTATACTAAAAACCCTGCTGCGCCACGCCTGGTCCAAAAGTCCCCATCACGCTCGCTGCGTTACCACGTTGTACAGCGATGGAGACTTGTTGAACCAGCCATGAACCAGAACGTGAGTCACCACCCCTCTCCCTCAACCGCCTACCTAGCTCCCTGAAAAATTCACCGGCCTCGTGACACCAGGGCCCAGCCGTTTCTATGGCAATGGGCACAAAGTCATACGTGACTCCCAAGGCAGAGTATTTGGCGTGTTTATTCCTGGCAGCAGTTTCCGCCGCCGAGCCCGCTGACCTGACAGTGTGCCTCAAATGCGACGCAGCAAATGTACTGACACATGTTGCGTCCCACAGTAGGCACCGCCCTCTGCGCCAGGGAACCAGTGTAAGCCCGTCGGGTCTTTTCCCGTCCAAACGAGACAAGCCCGGTGGCTCCAGGACACATGGAACCTTCGCTGCCACTAAAGCCCGACGAACAATTTCGTTGATCGAATGGTGCCTAGGGAAACGGCCGGCGCACCTCTGGCAACTAAGCCCATGGTGGCCGTTCTCCTCCACCATCACCCCACAAATACATCGATGCGCGTTACACACCTTGCTCCCCAATCTCAACGCCACCGCAATTCTCAAAGAATCATTGTCGAGCAGTGTACCCAGTTGTGGGGACGGCAAGGCATGCAACCACGCACCCGCCTCTGGTTTTGAAACAGCCCTTAGACGCGCCAAGTCGGCTCCCGAGACTCCGCTCTGCAAATGTTCAAAAGCCGACTTACAAAGGATATCATCCCACCCTCGCTGAGACAACAAGCATTCTGGGCGCTCATCGCTTTGACACTTAGTGGCCCACGCCGCCAAAGCCTCGGAAACGAACGGCATACTGACTTTGCCATTCTCAACCGACAGGATACGCGCCACCAGATCTGCTGAGCCATGTGCCGAAGCCAAAAATAGCTTAGTATTTTAAATGGGATATTTCCAGATCAATTTAAGATCGCGCGAATTATTCCTATTCACAAAAAGGGGTCTAAAAAGGACCCAAAAAATTATCGGCCTATTTCCGTTTTACCAACCTTATCGAAGATCTTCGAGAAAATTATTCAAAGTCGGCTAATGACGCACTTACATAAATATGGAATACTAAGCGACGCACAATATGCGTATCAAAAATCCAGGGGGACTACTCAAGCTATTGATACTTTAATAGACAGTATAGTGAGTAATTTAAACGAAAAGCTTAAAGTAGCAGTGATCTTCCTGGACCTAAACTCAGCATTCGACTTAGTTAACCATAGTATCCTCATGGAAAAACTGGATTTTTATGGCGTTAGAGGCAGAACACTGAATCTGATAAAGTCCTATTTTAACAACAGATCCCAGTTTGTGGAAATCACGGATATCAACGGTAACTGTGAGAATATAGTCAGATCAAATGCTGTTAAAATGATGAGAGGCGTGCCCCAAGGATCTATTCAGGGCCCTGTCTTTTTCGTCATATATACAAATGACCTGATCCAATTTGTCATTAAACAAATACCAGATATTAAGTTGGTAGTTTTTGCGGACGATACAAATGCAATTATTAGCTCCGAAACTATGGAGGATTTAAATATAAAGGCTAATCAAACTTTGGAACTACTTATTTCACGAGTGGTTCAGCTCTAACATGTTAAAAGTCAATCCAAATAAAAGAAGTGTAATGCTCCTCAGGTCTACAGTAAGGCAAAAAGACATGTTAAATCTTTCCTTTTGTGGTAACACAATTGAAAACGTGAAGAATGTTAAGTTTCTGGGTGTTCACATTGACGACCTACTAACCTGGAAAAGTGAACTCGCAAATATTGAGGCGTCCATCAGTTCAGCTTGCTATGTCTTACGGAGTCTACGTGATCTTATTGACTGTAAGCATTTAAAGATGGTTTATCATGCATTGGTCGAGTCTAAACTTCGCTATAGTGTCAAATTATGGGGGAATAGTTACCACTATAACATGCATAAAGCCTTTGTTCTTCAAAAACGAGCCTTGAGGACCATGGTACGAATCCCACAAACAGAGTCCTGCGGGCAGCACTTTATAAATTTGAGATTGCTGACGGTCCCTTGTCTTTATATATTTTTGCTCATTACTGATTTGGTTAAAAGCCTCGCTGACTACGAAACGCCAGAAGAGAGAGAAATACGGGAACACACGAGAAGAAAACACCTACACTGTAAATTACAGCCAAAACTTAAGGTAGTAAGTCATTGTGCACAGGTTCAGGGTGTTCAACTCTATAACAAGCTTCCTGATGAGTGGAAGAATATTACTAGCCCAAATATATTAAAGAATAAGCTAAGAACTCTGTTATTGCAAGAGTGCTTCTATTCAATCGAAGAATTCTCGAAATACTTTCGTAATCATTGACATGTTTAGATTGTTCAGGGTTAGATAATGGTTAAATGGTATGTTATAAAATTTACTCCTATTTATTTTGATTGTTTACATGTTTGGTAGATGTCACTGCATGTTAGATTTAGGAAATAGATATAGTTCACATCCAGATACAATTGTTATTGTTCATGAATTAAATAAATAATACACTACAATAATACAATAATCACTGAGAATAAATGGTTGTAAATGCATAGTCATGCAACATATTTAATTTTATGCTTATCAAAGGGATTTAGTGACCTCGTTTATAATTTAAATTGAAAGCAAATTTTCACATCGCGGATCATTCTAATTTAAAACCATGCTCTTAGATTAGTCAAATAAATGCACCTTTAATGGTTTCTTGGCGCATTCAAATAAGTAGGTCGGTATAGGTAATTTACATGTCTTACGCATTTTGAGAATTTAATAAATACCTGACTAAGATTAAAAAATCAAATATTTTCCACCCTCAGACGCGTCTAGGTATATCGTATATGAAGTAATTAAAATAGACGCCATATAATTGACTTTCTACTACCGACAGCGCATATTAAAATGTATACAAGGATAGATGAATAAACTAATAGCAGCAGCTAACATACATAAATAATCAATCAACGCTGATCGGCTTCGAAGAAAAATACGAACAAATAAAAAAGTACCGTAAGATGGGGCTATTTGAGATCCACGAGGCTATTTGGTACCAAGGACAAAACAGCATTTAAGCCCGATTTCTTTTTAGCATTGAATTATCATCATGATCATGAAAATACGTGGTTCCAAGATATTTGTTCCAAATCTTACGATTCGAACTTTTATATGGGTCTAACACCTTTTATTTCGATGTTACCAAATCGTCGGTTGACAAGCAAAACTCACTAAGTAACAAATACCTACTTGAAATAAAGCTCTTATCTCAGTTATGATTAAATGCTGACATAAGAGGTTGCTAAGAGTAGTGACAGTTTTTATAGTGAGTTTTGCTTGTCAGCCGACGAAATAGCCCCTTGGGTCTCAAATAGCCCCATCTTACGGTACCTATGTATCTAATGAGTGATTGATTTATGCAGATATGACAACAATTGGCAGACTTGCACCTTGCTCGGCCTACTAAGCAGCCTTGGCCAACTATTAGCATACGAGACTTCCGATCGATTACGTCCCACGCTGATATGACGGGCTAAACAACTGTCATATTCATGTTTTGTTGTCCTTTCATTTCGATAAAGCGATGATATTTTGCTGTAGGTTATAAAATATTTGTATTTAATACATATAACTATGTAGTTACTTGCTTATAGCTTACCGTCGGGGATAGTGCAATACAGCGTAACTAACAAATTCAATTAGTGCCAATTTGAGTGTCAATTGTTTGATTTTTGAACTTTATCTGCTTTGGTAGTTACCTACGCGGTATTGGACTATCCCCGACCGACGTTATAGTATCTAAGTGTAACACATCGCCACTATGTACTTACTCAAACTCGCATCTGGGACACTCATTTGATCGCAAATGACAATAATCACCAAATTAAAAATTTTAAAACCAACTTCTGAATGCAAATTCTTGTAAATGAATGAAAATTACCGGAAGCGCCATACATGTCAAAGTCAAACTATTCTTTATTCAAGTAAGCTTATTAATAACTTCAATAAGCAAATGGTCGAAAATTCGAATCGTCTGACAATATCAAGAGAGAAAAAAAAATCTACTACTGGTACCTATAACATTTGAAGAGATCCCTTGATTTCTCCAAGATCCCATCATTAGACCTCAACTTGGTGCCAACGGGACCATCTCGGGGTTATACACGTGAGATCACAAAAAATAATTAAAATCGGTTCACGATTCTCGGAGATATCGGGTAACATACAAACATAATTTTATTTAGGCTCTATACGTAACCGAATAAATTTGAATAAAATCATAATAAAAAATAATTTTCCAGTGAATTGATCTATTTTTTTTTTATATTATGTTTAGTTTTTTTCGACAGAAAACTGACCGGTTGAATAGTTATTTCATTCCACTGTTCCATTCAGATCATGGAACATACATAAACATTAGAATTAACTTTATCAATGTATGCAAACTATACAAACCTATATAAAGTTTGACCTTAAATAGATATAACAAATAAGTACAATTTCGTATTTAAATATTTACACAATATGTAATTTCTTATATTATCTTATCTTATATTATAATTTATGTATCATTTTGTTCTACCGTTCCATTTACTCCCCAAATCACCCTATTGTGACGTCACCGCCACCGCCACAACAATCCGGGGTCTAATCATCAGTCTGATAGTGTTCAGACTTAGGTTGCGCCTTGTACGTACGTAAGTAGCAAGAGATTGAGCTCATATTATGTCAACAGCTAGAGAATTCCAAAGTCTGATTGCCTAGAGAAATATTGTAAAATTTTGAAGAAGAAGATGGAACGTTTAGAACCTGGTTTTGCGAAGATCTGACTGAGTAACTGTATGCTTAGCACATGATTGGTATGTCAATTTGATGCCGCTAGATAGATTATCCATCTTTTACCAACTATATGAATGAAAGAGGGATGGATAGTCTATCTCGCGGCGACATACTGTCGCACTTATTATGTTCTAAGCCTACTGGATTAACTAAATAAAATGTATAAAAGAGACACTTGAGTAGAATGTGAGCGTTACGAATATACATATTATCTTATTTTCAATCTCAATTTGTCGTATTTAATTGGCTCTTACACATTATGAAACTGGCGAACGAATCGCAAATAGTTTCAAAACCAGTTTTCCTATAAATTTGGTATTATTGCCTGCCAAATTTGGTTACCAAACGTTCGTATTCAGAGCGCGTCCTGTCATTACCCACTGGATTAGGAATCGTAACGCGATCGACACTAGGTCGGTAATTATTAATTACCACTCAGCCACAATTAGCATGCTCTTAGATCTGCGATCGTGCATTCAAGAATTGCAGATTGAATAACTGTGCGATTACGAATAGCTTGCAATTAAAATGGAGTTGGCATATCGATGTCACGCCAGTTTTACGTTTACATTAATCATTGCTTAGAATATTTTGTACATGCCTAGTATCGGGAGTAGGAAAAACAACCTACCCTTTATAATGCCCCTGTTATGCAGACGTGCTACGTTAAAGATACAGTCAAGTGCAAAAATAAGTATCGAAAGAATCCGCTCATAAATATTGTACGACGTTCTTATTACACAGAATTAGAATGCACTGGGACATATTTTTGAACATTTTTGTGTCCACCTTATTTTGTCTTTGACTGTACACATAGGTACTACCATGTTTGTGTTCATTTTGTGATATGCGTTTATGAATAACGCTGTTATTAACTAAAGACTGATTTTTCCATCCCCAGTGAACAGTATCTGTCAAATAATTGTTAGCTCTATCCCTTTTTGACTGATGACCTTAGATAAGAATGGTAATAATTTTAACGAATGGATACTTTTAACTGAGGACTGCCTTATAAAGGTTAACATAATTATAATCACCTACATACTTACTTATCGTACGAACTCGACTTTTCCATGCAGCCATCATGTTATCAATAAAGGGCTCTACAAAATTATGTGAAAAATGTAAACGACAAAACCAACTTGTAAACGTGCCTTCGCCTTATTAGTATTTTGGCCCTCACGTGACCACCAAGTACGTTTGTAGATAACGCCGGTCACTAACCCGAAATCGATTATTTTATCAAGTAAACCAACACATTTTGTCTGTAAAGCCTCAATAGGAAGCACTCATATGTACATATTTTCCGTTCCAAACTACGGACATCGCTGTCGATTACTGTCGCCCTCTTTGTATCGTAGGATTCGTAGGTACTATAGTACGATTATTTAGGTATTTCGATTAATCCTTACTTCAGTAACAAAATAGTTACAGAAAAATTATGCATCTTTTTGTTTACCCCCTTAGATATTTATTAAAAAATCCTATGTTAAATTATGTTATGTCACAGTGTAAATGCTTTCAATTTGTTTCTTTGTCAATTAGCACATAAAAATAAACGAACTTCAACAGCGCTTTTTATCGATTTTTACGAATTGACTATTTTATAAAACAATCTATTTACTTATCTACCTACGAAAAGAATCATATCGAAAAACAACGAAATAAAATGTATTAATGAAACTTCTTAAGAAAATACTCATTCATTTATTATGTAGGAAAACAGAAAACTAGGGACCAAATACTTAAATTCCTGAAGCAATCCTGCGCTTACTGAAATGATGTTTTTAATCCTTGTAAAGTAAAGAAACAAAGAAACGAGAAAATAACAATAAAAAAAGTTTTTTTTTTATTGTTTATTTTCAAAACTACAATTTATGTACATAGATTAAATCTAACTAATCTCCCTCACCTATATCTAAGTAAGATTGGCCCTTGTGGCATTGTACCGAGGATGATGGCGGCATTTCCTCGCTGTATTGCAATACTGATGCGTTGTGCGAGGAAGTCGCCAGCTCTTCGGTCGTTAGTTACGTCAACCAGACATTTCGCGATCTCAGCAAACAATTGCTATTATGGAAAATATTAGCAGATATAAAATCCATAATAAAAAACTTGTGCATATACTGAATTCTTAATAATCCATAATCTATTGGCAGACATAGGTATAGACTAGTCTACTCGCCACATTAAAATATTCTCACGTCTCATAAAACCGCTTGCAAACAGTGCGTCCTTATAAACAACAAGTCAATTACCGACGATTAGCCGTACAAGGAGCCTTTCGTCGCCCACGTGTCGCCTGACTCGCTATCAATGGGCAGTAAACAAAGCTAGGATAAGCTTCCGAGCTAGAAGGTCGGGCTTTGGAGGCGTTTACAGACGTTTAGACACTTCCTGATTGGTTTCAGACAATTCATCCAACGTCAGATTAGATAATAGAATCAGCCTGGAAGTAACAATACTTATACTAGCATTTAGACTAAATTTTTTCGATACAATTAAGTCCGAACAATACTTCGCTCGTATTCGGATTCCTTAACTTTAGGTACAATAATTACATAGATGGGTCATCATCATCGTCATCATCATCAACTTATAATAGTCCACTGCTGGACGTAGGCCTCTCCTATTAACTATGCGTATAAACGCATTAGGAGGTAAATGCAGGCGCGGATCCAGGACTTCGTTGAGGGGGGGGCACTGCCCTATGATATGATCCAGGACTTCGTTGAGGGGGGGGGCACTGCCCTATGATATGATAGTATTTTATACTTCAAACACCACCTAGCCATACATAAGTCCAGTGTGAGGGGGGGGCAAGTGCCCCCATTGCCCCCCCCTGGATCCGCGCCTGGGTAAATGTCCATAATCGCCACGCTGGGCAAGCGGATTGTCGATCGCAGTAATGTGTCCACTATGATTTGATGACGCTGCTGCCCATCATCAATCTTTTATCAAATAGTGGTCAGTGACACTTCAATCCCTTAGTCGACTCTTACGACACCCGCAGGAGGAGTTGGGGTGGTGACAATATCCTTACTGCCGTCACCACACGGCCAATACGGGTCTCATAGATGGGTACTAGTTTTTTATTATCCAACATGACAATGATTTGAGTAGATACACCCAACCAATGGAAACCTAGGCCATTCAGGAACCATGTCAAAGTAACGTTCTCAATCAGATTGTAAGACATTTCAAACTAGTTTTCATTTTGACATGATTCTAGAGCGGCCAATTGATTGAGTGTACGGTACGGTGTCATCATCAGTAGTAATCATACGTCGCACTCCAGCGGGCAGTTTGGTGGCATGTCAAAATGATACATAAGGTTCACAAATACATCAATTCATTTTCAAATAAGCAGAAGTATTTGTACTTAGTATTTGGAACCTACTATTTATATGTACAATTCTAAATATATTAGAAACTAAAGTAGTACGTTAGTAACGTATTATTTTTTAGTATTCATTAAATTTTAAATAAAAATACAATAGACTACTCGTAGTATGTAAAATATTTAATTTACTTAAGTAGATATGTTATGCGAATATATTATTAATATTTTTTCTAAATTGCCGGCGGTCAACGGTCAATGAAGTGTGTTTTGGTCAACATTATTTGTAGTCTCAACCTCTTCGTTTTGAATTAGACTATTTATAATTTTTTGTTGTCGATTCCCCGGATTCGATTTTAAGACAATTTGTAATTTCAGATATACTTGTTTTCCTTTAGGGTGCAGGCGTACTTTTGACAATTTGTTCATAGTCTTATTTATTACATTAAAGGAAGACTGCATTGGCAAATTCGAACTTTGCAAAAATTAGGTATATGTTATTTTTTATCTCGGAGAAATGTGTAATCGTGTATTATGAATAAACTTCACTTCCTCTTCTTCGCAGGCTATAGCGAATACACGTTTTGCTTCTTTTCAACGAATTCAAATAAACTGTTACAAACACTAAATACATTTTAATACTCGTAAGTTAAGATTTTTTTTGTAAACCTTACGTTGCCACGAAACTGCCCGCTAGAGTGCGACGTATGGTAGTAATTTAAACCAAATGGTAATTTTGTTTCAGGCACGCTTCCAACAGAAGCAGATGCAGGAACGAGAGATGAAAATCGCGTCGCTGTATGAGGCGCAGCAGGCACGTGCACTCACCCGCGTCCGGCACTCGCCCAGCGAGAGCTTAGTGCGGCAATCGCCAAGCGAGAGCTTAGCCAGCCCGCCGCAGGTCACACACCAGCCTGGCAAGGTACCATCTCTAAAACAAGCAATTTGAACTAACCTGCAGTACAGCGAAATCTGGATCTTTCCATCACCAGCCGGTATAGCATATAAATGTCACACAGTAAGGTAAAGTCGCGTACGATACTCACCCAGCGAGAGTTTAGTGCGGCAATGGCCAAGCGAGAGCCTCGCCAGCCCGCTGCAAGTCACACATCAGCCTGGGAAGGTACCACCTCTCAAACAACAGAGCAAAAAACAAGCCTGTAGTACAGTGAAATCTGGATCTTTCCCCACCCCATCCTGGCATGGCGTAGTCCAATATCATACAGTAAGGTTGATTCGCGGCCGGCATAACCCCAACGAGAGTTTAGTGCGGCAATCGCCGAGCGAAAGCTTAGCCAACCCGCCGCAAGTCACACGCCAGCCTGGGAAGGTACCTCTAAAACAAAACAGCAAAGTCAACTAACTTGCGGTTTAGCGAAGTTTGGGTTAGTGAGGGTTCACCAACTCACTGCAGCCCCCACACGCCAGACTGGCAGTCCCTGTAATAGCACAGTACGGTAAACTCGCGAGCGACATTCGCCCAGCGAGAGTATAGCGTAGCAATCGCCGAGCAGGCACACACCACCTTAGCAAGGTGTATATACCACCTCTCAAACAACAGAGCAAAAAACTAGCTTGTAGTACAGCGACATCTGGATCCTTCTCTACACGATCCTGGCGTGGCATATTACTATATCATACATTAAGGTGAACTCGCGTACGGTACCTACTCGCCCAGCGAGAGTTTAGTGCGGCAATCGTCGAGCGAGAGCTGGCGAGGTACGGACTCTAACACAGTCATTGGTTTAAAAACCAACGTGCGTTACTCGCTCAGCGAAAATTTAACCCAGAAACCTTCCAGCGAATGAAAGCCTAGCTAGCCTGCAGCAAAGTTTCTGCACCTACAGACACCTATTTACTATGGAAACGTTAAGTTCCGGTGTAGATTCCAGGTAGCGTAAAGTTGACCCACGCTAAAACTGTCAAATCCCTAAGCTGCCAAATCTATCAAATCCCTAAGCTTTTTATTCAACTTTTTTCATCTTTTCAGGTCCGACAGATGTTTGAGGAGCGTAGAACAAAAGGGATCGATAAGAGCTACCCGCTCCAACCGATACAAAACACAGAGCGCTCGCGAAAACCTCTACCCAATGGGTTCGCCAAGGTGTCCAGCACTAGGGTCCAGGCCCAGAACGGAACAGAACGGACGGAGCACAGGCAGAACGGGAAGGTGACTAGTCGGACTACAGAGAAGAAAAGCATGACGCACACTAGTGTCAGTTCACATAGTGTGAAGAAAAATCATGTCGTAAGTTTTTTTTTTATACAGTGCTACCTTTGTCGTATCGTAGGCCACCTGACTACGTAGGAAACATTTGCCTTAACCTAGCCCTAGACGGCCCCCGACCCCACGGCAGACCAAAGAAGTGATGGCTAGATGTCGTGAAGGCTGACATGAGTGTGAATGTGCTTACAGTAGAAGATGCCCAGAATCGCGCAAAGTGGAGGAAATGTAGCAGAAAAGCGGATCCTGGCAACGGCCGGGATAACGCTAGGTAGAAGAAGAAGAAGAACTACCTACCTTAATTTTCGAGACTTGCTTAAAGTATTTGCTCAGAAAGTGTTATTTTTAAAAGTAAACTTATGCACAGAAACGACAGTTTTCTGCATGAGCGCAGGAATGCATTTTCATGATACTTTTTTGTACGGTTTGATTGATAGGTACTGCTGAGATTGTCTTTTGTTCCTCGCATAATACATGGTAAAATATTGACTCGTGTCGGTTTAAAACATTCACTTTGTTAGTGTTATAAAATCACAGACACTCGTGCAGAAAAAGCCCACTATCAACACTGGTATCACAAAATAACGTACTAACTTATTTGTTTCAGAAAACTAAAGAGACTATAAACAGGTCAGGAGATCTCAATCATAACCACCAACCAGACCTGAACGCTGTGAAACAAGCGGTAAGTTTCCGGGTCTACCGATCAAAAAATGGCCGTGATTTGTTTTCTTCCCAACAGTAATGCCAAATACCTACGCTATATTGAAAAGCGAAGACAAATCTAAATAAAAGGCAAAAAAACAAAGATATTGTTGCATTACAAAAACGTCGATATCACGACTTACAATAAAAAAAACTTTCAATCCCTACTGTCAGTGCGAAAAGATAACAAGGTATTCTGTAACCATATTTTCATTTTAAACCAACTTCAAAAAAATGTTTTTTATGTTTGTTACCTCCGAACTTCCGACTGGGTGAACGAATTGATGATTCTTTTTTTTAATGATGCATACCGATTGGTCCCATTTAAATTTGGTTCATTTCTGGCAATTGCATCCATGAGATTCCATATAAGTCATCAATTTGCACCAAGCTCACGACAAATGTACGAATAACTCAATATCACGCCAACCGATTTCGATAATTCTTTTTTTTAATCAACTTCAAAACAAAACGAAATGTTCATGTTGGCACCAAATCGGGATCTGATGATGGGACCTTGGAGAAATCGGTTGAAGTCGTTTTATTTTTTGTTACAAACGACACAACACCAGCAATTTCGCATGATGATTGATTCCAGCTATACAGCAACGGTCTCGTGCATGAAATAGACGAGTTGGACGGAGAGGGCAACATGCTGGACGATGAGACGTTCCCGGAGGCGCTGGCGCCGGTTACCCCGCGGGAGGAGGCCCCCGCTAGGCCACCGAGGAGGTCACTCTAATATTGTCATTATATCAGGGTGCTTAGACAAGTTGCCAATCGCTAGCGCTTAGTAGCGTATCGTAGTTTTCCCTCTCTATCACTCTTTCATATTAGTGCGACAAAGACAGCTAGCTTCCTTTCGCTTACGATTGACGATTAAGCGCTAGCGATTGGCAACTTGTCTAAGCACCCTTAGCTATTTAGAAAAAAAACCGAAACCCTGTTTCTTCCCGATCTTTATGAAAAAAACAGTTATCCATGTTTTTTTATGAAAAAACTCATTTAAGCTACCGTTTCGATCGCCCAAGGCTGTAAATCCTACCTCGTGATTGTTAAATTGTATAAAAATAACCTTATCAAGTAAAGACTGCTTTTGAAAAAACCTTCCTAACATTGATAAAACAATTTTACATTCATAGAAGTCCGATGACAAAGGCCGCAAGTACAACAACTACGAAACCAAAACCAGCAGCCACGCCCACGGCTCCGCCCAGACGAACCCCGAGTGGAAAAGTAAGTTATTTTACTATATTTTGTCCACTATATAACGGGGGTTAGTACCTATAGAATATAATAAGTAGAGTATTATTCGTTTAACTTAAAACGGGATATTTACCATGTACCTAAATTAGAATTATTGATCAGTTGATCACCCGATATCCGACCTTGTGAAGATGGCATTTGCAAAGTGCCGAAATAAAATAGTTTGAAGTCATACTTACTAATAAATCTAATAATGTTCATGACTATGCCCTTTAACGGGCAAGACTCAAAACAATCGGTTTAGGCGTATAATGTCCCACTCGCAAAACGTCTCTTGGTCCCTTTCGCAAAAGGTCCCTTTTATAAAATGTCCCATTGCCAAAACGGCCCTTCTGCAAAATATCCCGTTCTCAAAATGTCACTTAATATAAATAACGTCCCTTTCGCAGAAAGTCCCTTTCACGAAATAACCCGAGCGCAACACGTCCCTTTCGCAAAATGTCCCGTAAAAAATGGCTCGTACCAATGAGTTTTTTGGAACTGTGTACGAAATATCATTTGATATTTACTAGTTGCTTTTCGGTGAAGGAAAACATCGTGAGGAAACCGGATTATTCCCAATCAGGCCTAGTTTACCCTTTTGACCACCGAGTGGACAACTTTTGTTTTTCGGTCTGACAATGGCCCTTTAATCTCTATTCAAGTGGCCAGTATTGATAACAATCTGTATTATTACCTCTTTAATCCATAAGAACCTGGCTATTTGCAAACGGGACGTTTTGCGAAAGGGGCATTAGGCAGCCGTGACTTTCAGCGATAGGGGTATTTTCGGAAGGGACATTTCGCGAAGGGTATGGGTCATTTTGATAACGGGACGTAATGCGAATGGGGTTTTTTGCATAAGGGACAATTAGCAGAGAAGACGTTTTGCGTATGGGACGTTATTATAGCGGAGGGACGTTTTGCGAGTGGGACATTATACGCCTAAACCAAACAATCGTGGTTTCAAGCCTCAACGCCTATATAGTACTAAAAATTCTGGACAAGGAAAAAATACAAAAATATAGTGCTATGGTGGTCGCTTTTGAGACCGGTGCCCTACAAAGAGTTAACTTAAAGAGTAGGTAGGCAAAGGTTGTTACTTTAACGATTTGTGTATT
The DNA here is from genome assembly GCA_025490895.1 of Thaumatotibia leucotreta. Lineage (NCBI taxonomy): Eukaryota > Metazoa > Arthropoda > Insecta > Lepidoptera > Tortricidae > Thaumatotibia > Thaumatotibia leucotreta. The sequence goes on from JALPQI010006542.1 coordinate 28,118, forward strand.
TAATGTATAGCTACTTACCTAATGTAAATGTATAATATATAATAATAAATGACTTTACGAGTAGGTAAGTCTAAATGTACTTGCCTACTAGGCAAGTATGTACATTTACATATTTTTTACCTACGTATTTATGTAACCTGTAATGTATGTAACCTTTTTACCCAGGTACATAATTATATCGGAAACTTCAATAGGACAGCTCGAAATTTAAAAAAGCACACTTCACTGTCAATTTTAAGCACAATGTCACTGTCAATTAAAGTCTTCAAAATGTACAAGTGAAACATACAAGTGCAAAAATAATCAAAATTCACAATTTCATGTAAATATTCTATATTATTCACTGATGAATTCCACCAGCAATCCGAAATAGTTTTACAAGCTCATAAGCTTGTTTGATTACCCGATCTAACTGTTGTATGAATGTTGTCTAGGCATCGGAGAGCAAGACCCAGGGATCCATGGCTAGCAGGGGTCCAAAGGCAGCCATTGTGAGTAACTTTTCTCGACTCTAATCTGCACATATTTTTGGGGCTTGCATTTCCAGGCAATATCGGAATTCCGATATAGCCCATACAAAAGATTCCGGAATTGCAAGCCCTATACGTATTATGCCTAAAACATTAAATATTTTACAAAAATTTGGGAAAAGCATGCGTAAGTCAAATCTAAGTAACAAGTGCAATAATATAATATTGTATACATAACCCACTTTCCAGTAATGTGTGCACGACCCAGCTGTGTTCTAAGCCTCATCTTAATGATGATGAAATCAATCTTAATGAATTAATTAAAAAATATCTATAAAAAATATATTTAATTATAAAGTAAAAAAAATGGTTTTTATTTCGTTTTCAGGGAGCCAGTGGTAGAATAAGAAGTCCACCGGGGGTAAGTTGAAGTCTTCGTTACCTAGATATAAATTCATCAGTTTTATTTTCAACTAGAAACGCGTAGAAGCTCGCGTGGTATGCTTGTATGAGTGAAATAAGACATTACACTTTCAATTTATTTATTCACTCATATAAGCTTAGGTACAATGCGCTTACACGGTAAGGTAAAGTAATATTTACGTAGTAACAAATTTGCATTCATTAATACTAAAGTAACAAACTAAATAAAACAACAAAAAAAACTACGCAATAAAATATGTAGGTAACAAGAAAATTAACAAATTTAAAACTAATTAAGCTGGCCAAAGTCTAGGGTCATCGTCGCAACTTTGATATATTTACCAAGCCTATCTGTGAATATGTCAGCATGCCAGAATAACTAATGCGGATACCGAAGCGGGGAGGCCGCAATTTCAGTGGGAGGCAGGGTGTGTCCATACTGTATGTTAGAGCTATTTACGAGTGTTATACTGTGTGTTATGTTAGGCAATTTGATTTCACGACTGCTGTGAAACATTTAATTTTCCATCCATCGTCACTTACAACGAATCGTCAATTTAACGACGAATTACACGGACAATGAATCATCTCTCGCGGTGTACGGCTAATTGTGTTTCAGTGTCGAGACAGTTGTACAATTGCTTCGATTATTATTGAGATTTCTAATTAATTCAGAATATAATGTAGATGGAAGAATATACGGGGAAATTATCGAATGTCTAATAGGGCGGGTCACTGACGTATGAAGAAGAAAAAAGAATTTGTTTTCTACTGGGCACAGTTGTAAGTAAGTAGTTCCGTAATTAGGTCGATAAAGAGCGTGCAAAATGATTTGGCCATCGGAATTAAGTTTCTGCCTCCGGATTTATTTGAAAGATTTCATAGAAACTTCACTAGGTACATTTTGTACTGACCACAGTTGATATCTATGTTTTTACTGTTTGTTGCAACATGAGCTATGTTTGAGTATTGTATTTACCTGGAAACAGCTTTTCTAAAGTTTCGGGGCCAGAAAAGTCGAAAAAAAGGTCGAAAATGATAACTTTGTTTCTTTAGCCCATACATTTTGTAGCCCCATACATTTTAGGAAAAATTCTACTCAAATCCGGAGGAAGCTAACTTAAATGTAAAGTATAAATTTAAAAATACGAGTGATAATCAAACGGCACCGTTTTGTAACTGTGCCCTCCTGAAAATCTAAATTTTTGAAAAATGACCCACCCTAATGTCTAATACCTAAATAACCCCCTTTAGTCCGTGGGCTAGTCGGCCTGAAATTAGAAAACGGTATAATTTGGGGGTACCAAGTGTCCTTTTTACAGTAGTTAGACATATTCATAAGGATGTTAAAAAAGTATGATAGACATCTCAAAGTGGTAGCTAATAGGCATACGGGCTATTTCAAGATTTCCGTTGTATGACAGGTATGGTTAAAATTAGGAGGTACAAATTTTCCTTTTCACGGCTGTTAGGTAAGCTTATAAAAACGTCAAAAATGCAAGATTGCCATTTATAAGTGCTACCTAACAAAAATGGGGGCCAATCAAAGATGCTGGATCTCAAGTTTTACAAAATCAAGTATATCTCGAGAACTATTAAATATATCTAATTATGCTCTTGAACAAAATTAAAGGCATATCTGTAAGCTTCATATTTTGCATACACACCATATTGCTAAAACCAACCAATACTTAATTATGACCAAATTTATGAAAATTTCGTGATTTTGTTTTTTTTTTGTGTCGTGTTTTTACATAGTAGTCATGACGCTAGAAAAATTAAATATTTTTTTAAAGATAGTGTATTTAATAAGCTTTAATTTGATGTATATAACTTGTTGGCGGTATTAAAAAAAAGACCCATAAAAAATATTTCAATGAATTGTAGTCATAATCCACCGTATCCACTTAGTGATATAAGAGGCGATGGAAGTGCCACTCGTAAATAATAGTGCTTATTTCAAATAACCAAGATTGAAAAATATAAAAAAATCGCCTCTTAAATCACTAAGTATACGGTGGATTATGACTACAATTCATTTAAATATTTTTATGGGTATTTTTTTTAAAACCGCCAACAAGTTATATACATCAAATTAAAGCTTATTAAATACACTATCTTTAAAAAAATATTAAATTTTTCTAGCGTCATGACTACTAATGTAAAAACACGACACAAAAAAAATCAAAATCACGAAATTTTCATAAATTTGGTCATAATTTATTATTCGTTGGTTTTAGCAATATGGTGTATATGCAAAATAGGAAGCTTACAGATATGCCTTTAATTTTGTTCAAGAGCGTAATTAGATATATTTAATAGTTCTCGAGATATACTTGATTTTGTGAAACTTGAGATCCACCATCTTTGATTGGGCCCCATTTTTGTTAGGTAGTACTTATAAATGTCAATCTTGCATTTATGACGTTTTTATAAGCTTACCTAACAGCCGTGAAAAGGAAAATTTGTACCTCCTAATTTTAACCATACCTGTCATACAACGGAAATCTTGAAATAGCCCGTATGCCTATTAGCTACCACTTTGAGATGTCTATCATACTTTTTTAACATCCTTATGAATATGTCTAACTACTGTAAAAAGGACACTTGGTATCCCCAAATTATACCGTTTTCTAATTTCAGACCGACTAGCCCACGGACTACTTATTCATAAACGTCACCTAACTTAGCAAGGCGACTAGACAGTTGTTCGTCCCTTTCGGTCTCAACAATATTTAAGGGTTGAAATGTGTATTTCCAGAACTCCCATAATGCAAAGCGCGTGGTCGGTGCGTCGTCCACGGGAGACGGTGTACCCTGCGGCGTCTGCGGCCGACGGTTCGCCGAAGACCGCCTGGCTAAACATGAGGGCATCTGCAAGAAGGCGCAGACGAAGAAACGGAAGCCTTTCGATGCGCTCAAGCACAGACTCGCGGTAAGTAATGTTGTGTTTGACTGCCCAATATGGCCAGCGCTTTGCAGAGCATAGGACGTCTTGTCGACAATTTGTAAGAAGGCACACACCAAGAATTGGAAGTCTTTTGATGCACGCGGTAAGTGTCGTGGTCAATATTGCCTCCTATTGGAGAGCAGAGGACCGATTGCAAAATACGAGAGAAGAGAGCGCAAGAAAATGAAATCTTTAGCGAGTGCTCAAGTACCTACCTATATGTATATATTCGCGGTAGGTAAGTGATGTTGTTTACATAGTGAATGACTATCCAAGATGGCCAACAGATTGCAGAGAACCTAGATAAATAATATATGAAAGCATCTGCTAGCAGGCGAAGACGAAGAAACGTTGTGACTTTGTTTGCGACTTTCGCGACTTTGGCGACAGAGAACCGCCTCGCGAAATCTGCTGGAAAGCACAGAGTACGAGTAAAAAGGCAAGGCTCTACGTATACGTAAGTAAGACTTTGGCCGCATAGGACTGCCTTGGCAACATAGTCTACGGGAAGGCGCACGGCGTACCTACGTATAGCAATAAGATGAAGTTTACACTTAAACATTGATTGAACTTGAGCATTGATTGCGTTTTTAAAATCCGCTACGTGATAAATATATGACTTTGAAATAGGTAGTAACTTTTAGTAACTACACACAAAGGGTATTCATTGAATTAATTAAAACCACCACATAGGTAAGTACCTAGCGGTTTTTACAAACACAACGGCGACAATGCTCAGGGTCTGTCTTGAAATAAATGTAGGTACCTACTTACATCCGCTCACCACCACAAAATATTTAAAAGGTGTGTATCTGTAAGCAAATAAGAAACCCGATTTAAGTTTGACGTACGCAACCTACATGAAAGATGTTTTATTTGTCAAATTGATTAAATAACAATATTATTTGGACAGCTGTCACGAGTCTTTCAATTTTGTATATGTGTATTTCTATCTATTTATGAAAAATTTAATTGATAATAATATAAATTTACAAAGCACAATACACATAAAAGCCATAAATATCCACAAATATTCATAGGGCAGGAGAAAATTATGGTAGGTTGTAGATACCGAGTTACATTGTTTCCTAATAGACTTCAATGGCTAAAAGGTAATATTTCTACCAACGCGGAGTAAATAGTGTGTTGTATGCCTTCTTGTAAATTGTAGATTGGTTTGGTAGAGTTGGTTGTTTAGTTAGTTTACACCAACTGTACTTACCTACTTACCACTTCCACGTTTATGAAACCTACGTAGGGGTGTATATCTACCTTTATCGCTCTTTAAATCTGATGGCGACTATAGGTACTGAGTTTAATCAGATTTTTTTGACATGGTAGATATTGGTAAGGTTTGGAAGTTTGGAAGAACCATCAAAAGCACTACTAGTTACTTAATGTAGACTCACGAGTATTATAGTAGTTATGGTATTAATATAATTTGTTTTTATATAAAGGGCACGGATGCAGAGGAATTTAAGGCAAGCAATATACATAATTAAGCATGTCACCTTTATTTGCTTGCCAGCACACAATCTACAGCACAGGACCAAAGGAATAACACTCACCTGACTCTCAAATTCCTTAAAGCTACACGCTATTGTCGTAGATTGAATGTATTACACGATTACATTTGAAGGGTCCACGGAAAGAACATGTCTAGTCAATGAGGGTTTTCGATCATTTTTCTACCACCAGGCGGCGCTTCGTACGCACCTGGTCTCGACAGCTGTCAGATTCATACTATTCATAGGCACCTGGGCCTAAAATATTGAAATTCTATTTTATTTGGAAGAGAATTGATTTTGTAATGGATTACGACTAATACATGGGCGTCGAACTGAAGATTGAACTCTAAAACAGGCGCTCAAAGTCACTGGTATTAAAAATAATTACTATAACTTTGTTAGTTTCATGAGAATTGACTTGGAACTATTTTATTTATTTATTTTAGGTAACAATATGCCTAAAGTAATGGTTTTCAGAATAAATAAACCTAATAAATATGTTGAAAATTAAATGCGCGTATTTATTTTGACAGTTCGTTAAACGGTCGGCTCAGTGCTGCCATCTCACCTCCCCATAGCGGCAGAAAAAGTATCAAAAACCCTCATTCAAATTACAGAAGGAAAAACCACCTTACTTTTAACAGAATAAGGTGTGATTTGTCCTGATTTTTTTAAGCATTGGACATGTTTTTTCCGTGGACCCTTCATTTGCACTCTCCTTTTTATTTATCTATTGATATTTTGCACTCTAAAAGCTATTGTGTATTGAGATTCAATATTTCTCTCAAAAATTTTCTGGGGACTAGTCGAATAGACTAACTAATAGGTCCCCTAAAACTAATAAGCTGTTTACTAACTATAAGATAAGTAAATTTAGATAGGTACAATCGACGTCAAAGATAAAATTACGGTTTAGATGCCAAAAATATATTTACACGACTTTATTGCCTTGGCCTTGAAGGTTGTGTAAATGTATTTTTGGCACCTTAACCGTAATGTCCGTAATTATATCTTTGACGTCGACTGTACAACAAATCATACCGAACCACCGTAAGTATGCTACGTAGGTTATTTTCCCGACTTCCGATTGTTAGATAAGTACTTAGATATGTAGGTACGTATGTATTTCTTAATTGCGCTCAGCTACCTAATTATTTTTATCTTCCGGATGTAGTTATACAATCTTTACATACAATATACATACCGATATTACCGATTTATTTAGGGTCGGCGAGAATGTTGGTCTTAACATAGTTAGCCAGTAAAAGACGGGTATTCAATCACGCGGCGACCACGCCGGCGGCACCAGTCATGTGCTCATGTGCTAAGCCAACTGATTCACAGGAAGTATATACCCTTATCTCCTAAGGCCTAGAGACATTAGAAACGTTTTTGAATTTAGAACTTTCTCTTCATTCATAAAATTTCGGAATATGTATAAAATATTGTACGAGGATAAAACCGATCAAGATTGTAACGTATCTCATTCATACAGGGCACAGAAGCGGAGCCGTTCATAAGCAAGCTGCGCAAGAGCAACGCGTCGAACGCCGCGCCGGCCAAGGCGAAGCCGCTCAACAACAACTGGCGGCAGAAGCACGAGGAGTTCATCCAAGCCATCCGCGCTGCTAAGCAGGTGCAGCAGCATCTCGCCGCTGGAGGTGAGTGGAATCACACACCATTATTAGGTCTACAGTGTAGACTAAGGCCGCGGTCCGAATGGTGTTCGAGAATGCTCGAGAATGCTCGAGAGTGGTCGTTTTCGCCCCCCGTATTAGAGGACGCCGCACGCGGCGAGCGAAAACGATCAGTCGATCAGTCCCGAGCATTCAGGAACACACCATTCGGGGCATTCGGGTTACTTGATTGCTAAGTAATGCTTCTTTAGTGGTAGTTATTATTAAGTACAATCATCGATTAAATCCCTGTCTAAACAATTAATTAAGAGACTGCCGCTCCCACAGTCAAACTGTTGTAACAGTTTTGTGGGACGATATTGTATTTTTTTAAATTAAAATTGTGTCAAGTACCTAATTCAATAAATAATAAAAAATGTTCGGTGTTATATAAGTAGGTACCTAATAAGTACCATGAGCCTTAGGAGCATAAAATTGACAGTCTGAGAGATGATGATAAAGTAGGCTAAGAGTTGATCTTACATGGTAGGTACAGTCGAGGAATTTAATTTCCTACCCATTTCGTACCTTGTCACAGTGACAATCAATATGAAAGGTGCTAGGACTGTCATATTAGAGCTACTATGACAAGGTACGAAATGGGTAGGAAATTAAATTCCTCGACCGTACTGTTTCACTATGCCGATCGAAATTATCTGATAGAAATCTTATGCCAGTGACACGCATGTGTGGCCGAAAAGACTGTACTCCTATGCCGGTGACACAGCACTTGTGTCAAAAACGTTTGTATTTCAATGCCATTTGGCATACGAGTGAGAACTTGATTAATGCTAATGACATAAGAATAAGATTACTTTGATCACGTATGTGTGTCACTGGCATAGGAGTACAGTTTATTCGAACGTGTTAATTAAATTACAGTTGAAATAAAACTATGAAAACGGTTAAACTCGCGTATATTAACTAATTTTAACTTCATTCCGACGTTTCGAACACTTTACAGGGTTCGTGGTCTGCGGATGACACGAACCCCGTAAAGTGTTCGAAACGTCGGAATGAAGTTAAAAGTAGTTACTTAATATACGCGAGTTTATCCGTTTTCATAGTTTTATTTCATGTGTAATCCTCGCGGTAACCGAAGAAAATATTAAATTACAGTTATTGAACAATTTCCTTCCCGATTCTTCCAGGCAAGCTAAGCGACCTGCCGCCCCCGCCGCCCTCCGAGAATCCGGACTACGTGTCGTGCCCGCACTGCGGCCGGCGCTTCAACCAGACCGCGGCGGAGCGCCACATCCCCAAGTGCGCCTCCTACCAGTTCAACAAACCCAAGCCGGGACAGGCCAAGCCGAACAACTCGAAGCGGCGGTAACATAGCCTTGAACCTAAATGACTGTGAAACTTATGCGTCTAAACCGCTAAAGGATATTTCTTTGATCGTTTCAACCGCTGTGACTTCGGTGGCATCATTATTACGCGGTTTCCATGGGTATTACATTTTTTTTATATCTTGGTAGACGTAGTTGATGAAACAAAATATTATGACTCACGGAAAACGCGTAATAATAATGTTGCTACCGAAGTCATGGCACATGGCAGTTGAAATGCTCGGAGAAATGCCCCAGAAGAGAAGCGCGTTTTTGGAAACGGGTACAGTCAAGCAATTGGGACACTAGGTCAATTGTCATGTTGAACCATGTCAAAATACTTATAAAATAAATCGGATTGTAAAAAATCTCTTACTACTTTTTATTTTGACATAGTTCTAGAATGATATTTCTATAACCATGACAAAATACTAATAAGCTGATTACTTTGATATAGTTCCTTAGTGTACGGTCGAGGAAATTTAATGTTTAGAACTTTGCGGTTCAAGTTGAATTGGTTGTGTTGTATGTACTAAGCACGTCCAACGTAAATTGAGCCATAAACTGCTAAACATTCAATTTCCTCGACCGTACTACGCTTCCAATAGGTTGACTGTACAGTCACCACATGGGAATGTTGAGCCACTTGGCAATGGATGCAATTTGGTCGTGTAATATTATGGGTTCGTTAGTAGGCACGATCGCGACATGACCGATGTTCCCCGATGATATGTCAGTCAAATACGAATCTTTGGTGCGTCAAAATTTCAGTGTGTCAAAACTAGTTGAAATAATAAAAATTTCTTCGTCGACGAGAATTAAGGATTAGTCATCGGCCATTATTAGACGCTAGATGTCGTTGTTCCTAGAGGAAACTTGATAACGACAGTTCTTCATAGATTTGTTTCAAACCGTTTAGTAATTTATTCTTATTTGCTTCAAATCGGAAGCCATGATTTATCTGATATTAATAGGCGAGGTATTTTTTCCATCCATATTTATATAAATAGGCATGTTATCGAGCAGTTTTAAATTATTTTTTTCATTGACAGAGACAAATGCTATTGCTGTCTTTATTATCATTAGTTTCGTTACAGCTCAGTTGACGTTAGTTGAAAACTTATGTAATGTAACCTTTGTAGAAATATGGTAGGTAACCTTTGACAATCTACCCATAAATCCCATAATCCTATAATCTGTCAGTAGCCATAAAAATGTTTATTTATATTTCTGACTGAAATTCTAACTTTGAAAAAATACCTGTCAGTGACAGCCGTTAAAAGGAAAGTGAACGAAATTACCATCAGGGCTCTGAAGTTAGATTGACGTCTCCAGGTCTAAAGCGGATGTTATAACGTAACTATAGTAACGTCAGCTTCCGGAAAAATAGCGAACAATCATTGGTTAAACATTTTTTCCCCTCACTAGCTCGTAAAGCGCTCGTTTATCCTTTAATACGAGCGGGTAAAAACGCTTTTTACACACTTGTGAATAAAGTAATTTGACATTTCTCTAATTCCTATAGCCCCCTACTGCCTAGTATAAGTGGATCTGTATGACCGTAGTAAACATGCGCAATCGGAGCTCACATGTTAAATTGGTCGTTTCACATGTGACTTTGTAAGCCATTGGCAATATTTATGTTCCATAAGTAACTCTATTCTACGATACGTTTCGACATTGAGTTTTAAATAGTTTATTTAAGTTAATTTACATTTGGATGAGATTTGTAATCATATTTCCTCGCGATAGTGAGGGGAAAAAAGTTGTATTACACTTGGCGGCAAAGTTTGTTCAACTCTCGTGCCTTGAGACCTTCGCAATGCTCAAGATTCCAGTTTTTGAACCACTCGCTACGCTCGGGGGGCAATTTTGGAATCTTTCGCTAGCTCAGGTCTCAATATTGGCACGACAGTTAAACAACAACTTTGCCCCCTTGTATAATAAATAACTATTGTTATTACGTAACCATGGTAATGTCACCTTCTGAAGAATACGCGAGCTAACCGTAGCAACGACCGCCCCATTGGTCAGCAGAGTTCGGCCGCAGTCGTGATACCAGCCTCATAAGAGTTCGGAACCCGATTTGTATTATTCGACCAAGTTGCGAACAGTTGCAAGTGGCTCAACAATCCCATGTGGTGACTGTACATAATTTAAACACTTGGGAATCAATTAAACCAGAACTACTTGTCACTCCAATTGGGACATGATTGGAATGACAGAGAAAATAACTGAATAATTCAAATTAACAGTAAAAAAATACTGGCGAAGATTAGGTACTTAAATATTTAACCTTGAGAAACTTACTTTCTAAGATAAACTAACAACAAAATTAGGAACTTTATTTTTAGATTTCCTGTTCCTAAAGTACATTCGATCTCATTAATCCAGAAAATCCAACACTTTGGATCTTTTACTATGGATTCAAACAACCAGTTCTTTCACCTTTTTTATAACTGATTAGGAACAAATAAGTATGCGTTTCTAAGTATGTTAACGTTTACAACCTACGACATAACATAATTCAACGTATTCATTTTGTTTTTGGCTCAGTCTTTTACTAATTATGACTTTATAACACTGAGCTTTAATAACTTTTAAAATATTTGTGACCTATTTGTACAACTACGAGTATTTAAAACTGATAATTAGGGGTTCGAACTATGGGTGCAAAACTTTAACATAACTTCAAAATGGACATATGGGAACTCTTTAACCAAGAAAAATGCGAATATTATTGAAAAATGTGTACCCAATTTTAAAATTTATCTCAAAATTTTGAACTTACAACATCTGAGTGAGTAGATATGTATATTTTATGGATGTATGTGCTCTTTCATGTCCACTTGACAAGTTTTGTTAAAGTTTTGCACCCATAGTCCCGACCTACTAATAATAATTATTTCATTTTGCCATGAAAATATTGGGACCTAATATTTAAGAGGAATTTTGGAAATCTCAACGATTACCTATAGCTATAAATAATAGTATAATGATAGTTAACAGTGAGATTTTTATGATAATTATGTTTTGGTGTTGATACAGTCGACAATGTGATGGAACTAAATGTAAATGTGTAAAATTATGCTACTTTAATAATTATATTCTATGCATGAAATGAAAATGACTGTCCATGAAAATTATGCTTTTTTAATGTTAAATAATATGCAGAAATGTTATAGACCTATTAAAATATACTTTATTAATTTGATATTTTTATAAACACCTTTCTTCTCCCTTTGCAAGCCTTTATCTGATATTATCTTTTTACAAATAGTAATTATAACCGTCACACTCAAAGTAATCTAATTTCTTTCTTTACGAAAAAAAAATCTTTTTGGTTTCTAAAAATGTTTACCTGCTGACTGGGTCCCAAAATACACATTTTTTCCACTCTAGATATAGAGTAAATAGCTAGTAACTGGCCACTCTCCAGTAACTGGACACCTTATATAAAAATGAACTCTATGTTGTTGTAGTTACAATTCATTTTAAAACGATGTGTCATGTCAATGTCAATCACTCTCCCTATTCCAAAATGAACTATAATTATAAGCGCATAAATTATAGTTCATTTTTATATAAGGGAACATACCCATACTACGTGACCTGTTTAGGGGGGGAGGGGGGTCCGTCAAAGTACCACTCTTGGTCACCAGGGGGAGGGGGGGGGGGGTCTGGTATCTTGTCACGTGACTAGTACATTACGAGATTATTTTGTAATAATGTTATTTAAATTGGACTTACACGCCACCGTTTTTCCCATCACTACAATTTTTAAAACCAAAAGTACAATTGTACAATAAGAATTTACTATTTAACCTACGCCTGCACTCTCAAAATTCCGACTCCTATGCCAGTGACACACATACGTGATCAAAATTACCGTACTCTAGTGCCACTAGCATAAATCAAGTTCTTACTCCTGTGCCAGTCGCATCGAAATACGATCATTTTTGACACAAGTGTTGTGTCGCCGGCATAGTAGTACAATCATTTCGGTCACACATGCGTGTCACTGGCATGGGAGTTCTAATGAGAAAATTTCGATCGGTGTAGTATTAGGATTTAGTGAAACAGTAGCGGAGGCGAACGTGTCAATGTCTTATAATGACATTTTGACAAGTTCCTGAGTTCTTGGGTTTCAATTGGTTGACAAAACGAATAAAGCGTCCTTCAATTGTTGCTTAACATAAGGCACTGGTCTCACCGCGAGCTACTAGCCACTTATTTGCTTTGAAATGTTGGTTGAGCTTTATTCCTATGCAAAATAAGAGTGACAGCTGGTAACCACTGTTACCAAAAGCAATTGAGTGGCTAAGCTATGAACTATCGGCTATAAACACGAACAATAGACACGCACTCCCGTGTAAATAAAAGAGACACGGCGATACTCGCCCGGCGGTGATGGCTGATAGCTCGCGGTGAGACCAGTGCCTATTGGGCATGTAATAATTGTAATAAAACATCATCAAAAGCTCATACAGTATATTGAATCACGGTACAAAAACGAAATGCAACCAAAATGCCGCCCATACACTGCGGCTAGCGTCAGCCGTCGCCAAGTTACTTCTCAGCGCTGGTCTTCGGAACGAAGGAGAGGATCACCGTCGACTTGGCGGGCACAACCACGTCGTCGTATTGCACATCCTTGTTCTTAGAGTATCTCATTCCTTAGTATAGTTCCGTCCCTACAACTCAATTTACTACTCTAGAACCATGTCAAAATATCAAGTATTAAGAAATGTCTTGTAATGGTATTTTCACATACTTCCTAAGTGGCCTACAGTGGTTTCAATTGTGGGTACCAAGCGACGATATATATAATAGATACTTAAATACATAGCCATGACCAAGGAACATATGTTTGTGATGAATAAATACACAAATAATGCCCACGCCGGGATTCGAACCCGGAACCTCCAGCTTCGTAGGCTGGGACACTACCACCTAGGCTACGGAGGTTGACATAAAGCGTCCTTTAATTGTTGCTTAACATAATGGGCAAGTAATAATTGTTGGAGGTTCCGTAAATGAAATACCAGTAAACTGTTCCGAGTTATATTGTGCACTGAAGCAGACTGAAGTAATAATCTAACGTGACAGAGCGACTAGGTAAACAAACATTGACATTAGTTTTATTATTCTAACCAGCTAGTTTATATCGGTCACATATAAGAACTCTATGTTCCAACACTGGCCCTTGATCCAATATAAACTACAAATATTTACATAGCCACACAACAATAAACACAATAAGGATATATATAAAGCAATGACACATCTGCTGCCCTAAGAAATAAAAACTATCTACAGCAAAAACATTAGCAAAAGTATAAAATTATCAAAGTATCCGTCACATATAAATAGTAAAGAAAACATTCAAAACATATATGACACGGATCCAAAATAATCTATACTTCTGCAAGTACATTACTTAAAATCCCAGACCTCACTTATTTAGTGCAATAAATAAATGGGAAACGAACTTATCGTGTTTTTCTTTAGTCAAAGGTTTCGTCAACACGTCAGCGATCATTTGGTCAGTGGAAAGATACTTTAAGGTAACCGTACCTTCTTCAACGATTTCCCTGATGAAATGATGTCTGACATCGATGTGTTTTGTTCTGGCGTGGTACATAGAATTAGTGCACAACTTCAGTGCTGACTGATTGTCATTGTGCAAAGTTATTTTGTACTGTACCCCGTAAATTTCGAACAGAAACTTTCGCAGAAAAAGAGCCTCTTTACAAGCATCTGACAGACACATATACTCCGCTTCGCAGCTAGAAAGAGCCACTGTTTTCTGCTTTCTACTCTCCCAAGAGACGGTAGAATTGCCAATTTTAAAAACGAAACCGGTATAAGATCGACGGTCGACCTCATTCGACGCATAATCTGCGTCCGCATACGCAAGAATATTCAAACCTGACTTCTGAAAAGTTAAAGAATAATTAAGCGTACCTTTAAGATAGCGAAGAACGCGCTTTGCCGCCTTCCAGTGAGTCTCGTCGTAAGCATCGTTGAACTGGCTGAGTGAGCTGACAGCATGTGCAATATCCGGCCGCGTACACACTGCTATGTACATGAGACAGCCTATCAGGCCTCTGTAATCGTAAGTACAGTCCTTCTTAGTTGACTTCACGAGCTTCAGTCCTGTTTCCATAGGTGTTCGCGCAGATTTGCAGTCCGACATTTGAAATCGTTCTAGCACATTCTTAATGTAACTCGACTGGTCTAGAGTTATTTCGTTATTCTTATCATTCTACGAATTCATTCGAATGAAGATCACAGTATCCAACGAAAATATGTTTTTTACTCTTAGGATCCAATTTATCCCGTTTGTGCTGAAGAGCATAAGCTTGACAACCAAAAATGCGTAGGTGACTAAGGTTTTCCTTTTTACCTGTCCATTTCTCTTCTGGTGTACTGCCCATCACAGCCTTAGTTGGAGAACGATTCTTCAGGTAGACTGCGGTGTTAACGGCTTCTGCCCAGAATTCCTTCTTCAGACCTGCTTCCTGAAGCATGCACCTGGCTTTGTCCATGATGGTTCTGTTCGCGCGCTCCGCGACACCGTTCTGCGCTGAAGACCTTGGTACTGTGGTCTGATGTCGTATTCCATGCTTCTTCAGGAATTTCTGAAAATTAGAATTGACATATTCACCACCATTGTCACTTCGCAAAACTTTTATTTTCTTATTGGTTTGGTTTTCTACAAGAGTTTTAAATTCTTTGAAAATCTCGAAAACCTCATCCTTCCTCTTAAGGAAATAAACGAAAGTTTTTCGTGACAGATCATCGATGAACGTCAGGAAATATCTTTTCCCACCCATGGACGGACACGGAAGTGGTCCCGCAATATCGCTGTGAATCAACCCAAGTATGTCATTTGCCCTGGATACAGATTTCTTTGGAAATGGTAACCTAGTTTGTTTACCTACAACACAGGAAACACAAGACTGAAAGTTATTGTTATCATAAGAAATCCCAGTAGCCATACCTTTTCGCAATAACTCCATGCTTCGGGTGTTCAGATGCGCCAGGCGTCGATGCCAAACTTGTTGCGTTAACTGCTTCGCTGGTGCTTGGGCCTGCGCTTGCTTGACGTGTTCAACAGGACGACTGACATCCTTCAGTTGACATTCTGACGCCGCCTCGCTGTCACCTGTATCTACAGACAAAGACGAACACATAGCCTGCGAGGATGGTTCGCTACACAAAACAGACACGGTTTCAATGGCATCAAGTTGATAAACACCATCTCTCTCGGTTGCAGTAGCTAAAACCTCCCCATTTTCGGTGATTGTACAAACACCAGAACAAAACACAACTTTGTAACCCTTATTGACCATGGCACTTACAGATAACAAATTAGTAGACAATTTAGGAACTAAGTACACATTACTTATCATTCTTACGCTATTGTCCTTGAACACAACCTGCGCCGTACCTCGTCCAGCCGTCATTAGAGCTTCGCCATTGGCAATGTACACTTTCTTCGGTTTCTCGTTAGAAAAGTCGGATAAAAATGTGCGGTCATTGCATAAATGACAGGATGAGCCGCTGTCTACGTACCAAACGTCGCGCTTGATACCTGCGGTCAACGCCGTGAGAAGCGCCGAGCCTTTACGGCCACTCTTCTTGCCGTCAGACTTTTCAGGACAATCCTTCATAAAATGCCCAGTCTTCTTGCATTTGAAGCACTTATTTGGTTTTCGTGTCTTTCGAGCAACTAAAGCAGTCGTATCTTCGGTTTTCTCATCACGACGTGCATTTTCTTGAAGCAATTTTGATTTGACAGTTTCGCTTGACAGTGACGTGTTCGAATTTTCTAGAGCCATAATCAACGGATCATAATCGCTTGTCAAACCGCTGAGCAAAATTACGGCTACGAAGTCGTCTTCCAAAGCCGCTCCGATGTCACTCAGTTGTTGCGATGAATCTAAGACCTTGTTCACGTATGCCTCCATACTCACACATTCGCTTAATTTTGTAGCGAATAATGTACGAAGCAATCCGAGTCGTCTACACAAGCCTCTGTCCTCGTACGCCTTCTGCAGGTTGTCCCATGCCTCGCGAGCCGTCTTGGCGTTTCGAATCAGTGGAAACACACAAGGCTGTACGTTTAAGGCGATTTTCGCGAGCGCCTTCTCCTGCTTCTTTTCGTCGATTTCATTACTTTCACGCTTTCCCACACAATCCCAAAGATCGTCGTGAATAAGCACCATCCGCATGACGAATTTCCATGAATTATAATTTTGAATTCCGGATAATTTTTCGATCGAAACATTCTGACTGGCAGATGCCATCTTTTGTTTTCATGCGAATAAATTTTGAAAATATTTGTATCGAAATCACACGCGCACTTTTTTGGAATCTGGTTATTACCGCAGCGATGCTACCAGAATGGTAGAATGGTAAGAATAACGAATGGTAGAATGTTATTGGTAAACCACGCTCTGCTACCATGTTGGAGGTTCCGTAAATGAAATACCAGTAAACTGTTCCGAGTTATATTGTGCACTGAAGCAGACTGAAGTAATAATCTAACGTGACAGAGCGACTAGGTAAACAAACATTGACATTAGTTTTATTATTCTAACCAGCTAGTTTATATCGGTCACATATAAGAACTCTATGTTCCAACAATAATTGTAATAAAACATCATCGAAAGCTCATACAGTATATTGAATCACGGTACAAAAACGAAATGCAACCAAAATGCCGCCCATACACTGCGGCTAGCGTCAGCCGTCGCCAAGTTACTTCTCAGCGCTGGTCTTCGGAACGAAGGAGAGGATCACCGTCGACTTGGCGGGCACGACCACGTCGTCGTATTGCACGTCCTTGTTCTTCGAGTAACTGGAAAAAGAGCAAAGTATTTTGATTACATTTTTGGCAGTTTTAAGGTCTTCGCAATATATCAACTCCACACCCACTCGACTCAAGTTTAATCATTGAAATTTAAGCCCTGTGTCATATGTTCGAGGATTAATTTGAACAAATGATATTAAAGTAGTGTACGACAAGTGGCCTACGCATCGTAAACCAAAGGTCAACCCCGACACGTTTGTCACGCAACGACCACACGTTGTCTACGCAACGACTGACGTGTATCGAGCAACCATTTTCATTGCCCACTCGTTGACACCGCGTGGTCCATTAGTGACCATTGGGTGGATCAACTAGTTGACTACTCATCGTGAGTGTGAGTAGAGTTGCTGCCGCGTTGGCGTGGAGTAGTTATAGTATGCGAAGACGTTTAGTTACACGGAGTAGCAACTGATAAATATTGAAACCAAACATTTACTCCCTTATTCATAAACGTCTGCTAACTTCCTTTAGTTCCATCTCGTAGCCAGATTTGGTAGCTAACTACGTACTGGGAAAAATAATCCCGATTCGAAGCTGGCTACTATACGGGAAATTGAAAGTCCCATCTCGTAGCTAGGTTCTGAAGCTGGCTTCCAAATGGAATAAATAATCTCGATTCGAAGCTGGCTTCCAGATGGGAAAAATAATCCCGATTCGAAACTGGCTCAAAGGGCCGTAAGACCATTTTTC
The DNA here is from genome assembly GCA_025490895.1 of Thaumatotibia leucotreta. Lineage (NCBI taxonomy): Eukaryota > Metazoa > Arthropoda > Insecta > Lepidoptera > Tortricidae > Thaumatotibia > Thaumatotibia leucotreta. The sequence goes on from JALPQI010006542.1 coordinate 46,044, forward strand.
CATGTCAGTAAAAACATACAAACACTACGAGATGAGACTAAAGGCAATAGCAATCTAATGAATTATTATATCTCTGTCGCTATGTTTTAATTACTATAAAAATATAGCCTAAAATATGTTTTTTACCTAAAATCAATTTTGTGTGCAATGGCAAAATTGATCCCATTTAGTAGCTAGCTACAAGATGGGAAGACATGGTTCTCATTTCGTAGCCAGCTAGTAAATCTGGCTACGAGATGGGAAAATTGTTCCCATTTGGTAGCTAGCTACGAGATGGGAAGACACGATTCTCATTTCGTACCTAGCTACCAAATCTGGCTACGAGATGGGACTAAAGGGCTAACTTAACAAGCCGCTAAAAATTGTTTATCCCTTTTGCTCTTATGGACACATTGTTAAGACCGAAAGGGGCAAACAATTATTAGCGGCTCACACTGGCGAAAAACCCCGATTTCCTGGCATAAATTAAATGTGGTTATAATTAGATTGGTACTTCACTAAAGACTTTCCGTTGTGTTTTTAAACACACCTATTTCACTGTTTAAGTAATAATACTAATTATAAATCAAATAAAATTTTGAAAAAATCATTTATCGCGTTTCTCCACTTAAGAGATCAAATTTTATTTCAGTCATCGCATTCGACGATTTTTTGGGGACTAACGACCTTAAAAGAAACATAAAAGACTTTTAAAATAACAAAATAAAAAGAAAAAAAATAAATTTTACCATTATTTACTTTCTTCATAAGATCGAAAACTTTGTTCAAATGTATAGAAAGGTATAGGCAAAATAGATTATATATTGCTGCTTTGATAAACAAGGATATAAACTAATCCACTTTCAAGACAGGAATGCACGAGAAAGTGAACTTTTAGTCCATGACAATATTTTTTATTCACTTATTTTTTGTTACAAAGTTAAATCGCGCATTTCAGCAAATGAAATGACAACTTTATGTAATATCTTATTAAATACGTAGTCCTTACCTTCAACAATACAATCCATAATCGTTAGGGTACTTTAATATTAGAGAATAACAACAATAATCAACATTGAAAATGTACAAAAAATTGATTGCGAATTGTACCGTACAACAAGTCAAACTTTGACTGATCGTTTCATGCATATATGCATGCTGATTGGTCGAGTTATGTCTCGAAGAGATACTCAGTTTTATCGTTTATGCGAGCGACATAAGCGAAACCATTAAAGGCACACTTAGATTTTTTTAATTAATGCCATGAAATCGGGGTTTTTCGCCAGTGTGCGGCTTGTTAAGTTAGCAGACGTTTATGAATAAGGTCCGACCGAGATTCTCGGCCGCGAACTAAATTGTACTAGTCTCGGTCTCGGCCAAGACAAAATCCATAGTCTCGGTCGAACCTTATTTATGAATAAGGTTGGTCGGCTCTAGACGTGTGCGCCGCGCCGGCGTCACGCCGCCGCCGACCTTTTTCGCCACGCCGCCGCCGCCGACTAATGGTCGGCGTGAAATCGGCGTGGCCTTGACTGAATAACAGACTTATTTCTTATGTGTTAAATACTAAATAGTAAGCTTCGTATTTGCTTTATATATTTACATAATGCTCTTATACAGGAAATAAAATATCAGCCTATCGAGTGTCATCACTCATTACACGTAGATACTTAGGCTTGACGACATCCAGCCTCCCGAACAAGCCGGTTCGGTTTTTGCACAAGCAAAGTCTGGTTATACAGAAGACCGAGAGGTATAACTTGCCCCTCTGGTTACAGTTCGTGGCCTATGAAGCATTTGAATCGATCGAGACGTTTATGAATAAGGGGTTACCCTCTTATTCATAAACAAATACTATACATTACTTCCAGCGGTACCAAGTAGACTTTTCCTCCTTGCACCGATACCGCAATGCCGGGGGTCGTGATTATCAAGTTCTCAATTTCTCTTTTACGATATTTCGCCAACAGCCCCGATCTTTGGCAGCGTGGACCGCTTCAGTAACCTGAATGTTGAGTGTGGTGCGGATTTGGTCTGTTCAGTGCATGGGGCTCGGTCTTTTCCTTTCAAACTTTCCTGAGACAATAAGTTTTTGCAGGTCTTCCATGTCTGCTATGTGTCCAAAGAACAAGTAACCAACAAACACTAGAACAAGTAAGCCAAGTAGACTACCGGTACTTATATTGTAGCGTCCAGTTCGTCTCCAAGGCCGGTATTCGAAACCCATACCATTGCAGTATGTCAAAACTGTTTTGGTTACTTAGGGAGATATCTTCAAGATTTTGGTCTGGAAAGGGCTTTGTCATCAACATCAATAGTCAGTATATCAGTTATACCACCCACGTTCGGTTTGCCGACTATAAAGTAGTAAATAAAGTAATTATGGTTGAAACCTTGGAGAACTTGAGCACTATACTCATTGATGTCTGTAGAGCCCCTGAATGCGTTGGGCTTAAGATACAACGAGCATCAAAGAAGACCATATCAAATATCCAGTCTTTGTGATACAAACTCCAGTCAAGATCTAAGCTCAAAGACGACGAACATGTGTACCGTGGACAGACAACTAGTCCAGTTGGGTGGATCTAAATTTGAGAAAAGGTCAATAGTAATGTAGTGCCGGACAGCACAATATCCCGCAGTATATTTCAAAACGAAATTCTTCGACCAAGTGTTATTTACGACTATAAAACGTGCTACGTAACTATGGGCTTAGTAAAAAGATCACTCAATAAGCTATTTCATCGATGGAAAGAGGAGTTCCCTACAAGGTTGAAATAGGAATGTTGAGAGCCGTAGAATAACTGAAAGCACCAACGTAGCTCAAAAAATGTGTGACCTGAAGTGGCAGTGGGCTAGACATTAAACGCAGGTGTCCTACGCAGCATTTCCATGTATGGAGCCCCTCTGTGGGAAGATGCACTCACCACGCAGAACAAGGCCCTTTTAAGGAGACCTCAGAGAGCTATCGCGGTTAGGGCAGTGCGGGCCTATCGCCCACCCTCTTGGGCTGCAGCGTCAACTTTGGCGGATCCCCCTTGGGAACTTCAAGCCAAAGTCCTTGCCGAAGTATACCGGTACAAAACAAGGCAGAGGGAGGATGGCCAAACCCCAAGCCATCAAGAGGCGGAGCGTGTCCGGGATCTAGCGCAGAATCACATGCTTCTCCAATGGAACGTGGACCTGGGAACATCGGCTTACGGCGTGCTAACCATAGGAGCCATTCGGCCTCACTTAGATCGCTGGATGAAGCGGCGCCACGGGGCACTGACCTTCAGGCTGGTGCAGATACTGTCTGGCCATGGGTGCTTCGGCAGATATCTGCACCGGATAAGTCGAGAAGAGTCAACAAAATGCCATGAGTGTGGCGCACAGGAAGACTCAGTGCGCCTAACCGGGAAACTTTAAGTCAGGTTATAGGAGCTGATCTCTCGCTGTCGAGCATCGCGTTTAAGCTGGAAAGCCGTAACCACCTGCGAAGATACCATTTCGCAGAAGGAGGCCTCGGAGCAGGAGAGAGAAAATGACCCTGCAGCACACCCGCTCCGTCGACGCAGGCTTGGGGGTCGGCGCAGACGCTACGCACATTTGCTAGCTCCGCCCTAGCACACCAATATAGCCAAAAGGATATTGGACTGGGGCCACTAACTATTTGGTGTCCCATTGGGTCTGCAGCTCGGCTGCCCGCTGGAGTGACGCAGTAGAATGCTCATAGCGATCCTACGTCACCCCGTCAAAAGCAGAAATGGCACTCGTTGGGTTTTTAGACGGTAGTGGATGTCAATGCTCCGTAGGCATACCTGTACAACAGGACGCGTAAAAGCATTTTCCCAACGTAAAAAAAAGTGGGCTGGACATATTTTCCGCAAAATTACCGTTAGGGCAAGCGATTTCTTAAAGGCAAGCATAAACTTGTCGACGCAGTGTAGGAAGGCTCCCAATGTGATGGACCGATGACTTGGCAAAGATAGGTGGAATCCATTGGATGTGGGCTGCGCACTATTTATTCTTATGACATGCTATGATAGGGGATTTGAGGACCTAATGTCCATTGGCAGATAATACGTATTATTACTATCATCATATAACGAAGATGAATAGAGTTAGTCCAAGCCCAGTTATTGTTGGAAAACTTGGAAATACATATTATGTAAGGCTTGTCCACGAAATATAGTAGACGTTGCCGTATAATTCATTTTCTGCTCGGACGCTGTGGTTGATATTTATATGTATTTCTCATAATTATGTACTTTTATTTAAACTTCTGAATTTTAGCAATGTTTTACAATTTTGGGTAATTTAGTTTCCCAATGGGTCTTAACTAAATTACAATATCGATACTATATTAAACTGTGAATCTTGTGTCTACAATTTTAATTAACTATTTCAAGTCTAACAGTGTTGAAATCGTCTCGGAAGATCGCACTTTTGCATTAAGCCATTATCTGAAGTTATTTTGATTTTGACGACTTTTAAGCGAATACTTTTGGATATTGGATTGTTAAACGTAAAACAGAAAAACGAATTTACGGTCCCATGGCTGTTAGAACTATATGGGACTATTGTGTAACAGTGGAGACTGATTTTACGATGGCTACTTTATTTCGTGGACAAGATTTAGAACATGATGCGAAGGGAAAACTGTTATCTATTGATCAGATGGTGGTTAAGGTGGCCAATGGTGGTGTTTATTGCACATTTATATTGTATTTATCTCAATTATAATAAAGAATACGATCGAATTCCGCTTTTATATTCATGTGACCTTCACGCCGATTTCACGCCGAAATCACGCCGCCGCCGCCGACTTTTCGGCAAACGCCGCCGCCGACCATTTTGACATCGGCGCACACGTCTAGTCGGCTCTAATAATATGTATACGATTTTGATCCTTATGCTCACCCAGTGACGTTGGCCACCTCGTCCGTGACGTGACGGTGAGCTTGTCGGAGATGGCTGTCAGGTTGACGCAACAGTTCAGACTGCATGTTCAGAGTCCAGTCTTCTGCGTACAAATATACTCCCAGGGCTGCTATGCTATTCTCTTATTGACACATTCGACGCTGCGTTCGTCAACGAGCTCGATGTCGAGACAGCCTTGTCTAAAATCCTAGCTGTTTGATTTGACATTAGGAATCGAGGCTGTGAGCGAGGTTGTGAGCGAGTTCGTCGCTGTTTTTCGTTAGAGAATACGAAGTTCGTACATTAAACGTCAAACTCTCGACGCAATGTAGTTCCAGCTCACGCCGCATTCGTCGCCGAGCACTAGTGTCGTTTAAAGTACATTAGTGAATACTATTTTTAGGCTCGACGCTGCTGCAGCGCTGTCACAGGCGGTTTCCTTAGTGAATAACACTGCTGCTCTGGTATCGACGATAGAATGTGCTCACCCAGTGACGTTGGCCACCTCGTCCGTGACGTAGTGCACGGTGAGCTTGTCGGAGATGGCTGTCAGGTTGGCGCGCAACAGTTCAGACTGCATGTTCAGCACCGCCACGTATCCCGTGTGACCAGTCTTCCATCTGCGTACAAATAATAGTACATTACTATAGAGAACGGGAAACGAAGGGTTACAGGCCAAGTAGATATATCTTGCCGAAGGAACTGAGGCCAGATAGGGATACGCGGCCTGTAACCCTGTTTCTCGCCGAGATTTGTAGAGTGCTTTTCTCAAACTTGCCATGAAATAAAACGAACTGATTTCGCCGAACCATATCGACGCTGGAAAGGAGAAATTGGATAAGCGACACAGTGCGTACTTTACAGGAGAGGCAAAAAACCGCCGAGATTTTCGAAAAAAAATGATTAAAATGAATTAGGAGGCCAAATCAAATAATTGAAGCATTATTTATGGACATAAATATGTTTTCTATGTGATGTTTTAATTTTTTAACGTATTCAAGTGTTATTTAAGGATTTACTGTCGCTTAAGCAAAATGGTCGGAGAAATTGATTCAGGTAAAATTATCTAACCAACACGTTGTAAAAGAAATAAGGAAGGTAAAAATGTCCACCCGAGACTTACATGACAAATTCATCATGTTAAAATTATCTAACTGCCGGTGTGGCTTATTTTATATACGGGTAAAAATATATAAATTGAAAAAAATAGCATAAATGTATCAGTAAGAAATATCCACATACTTAAAATGAGAAACTATTTTAGACTTCATAGTCAGTCATTTCAATTACAAGAGTAACATTCCGTGACTAGTAAACGAATTTACTTACACGTGAAAAAAGAAAGACACTGTTTTAGGTATTTTTATAACTTTATTCCAAAAAGTAGGTAAGTATGTGAGTAAGTAATAGTTATTGTTAAGTATTAAAAACAAATATATTTTGTTTTTCTATTTGAGATCATTTCTCTTTATTTTAAATGCATAGTGATGAATCACTATGCATTTAAGGGTTGCATCATGCATCATGTATTTTCGACTCTTTGTATATTACTATGTATTATTGACAGGACAACCCCTCTGCCAAATGTTTCTACATAACGTGACAAAGAATAAAATAGACATTTATGTATGCAAATTGTTGCTAACTTTTTTACTGACATTTCATTCATGCAAGTTAGGATAAGTGACAGTAGTATTCTAATGTAAATTCAGGTAAAAAGGGATACCTAAGCGACATATGGTTCATAAATAAATGTAGGGGTAAAAATGGATAAACGCCAATAGTTCAGATATCATAGTTAAGTAATATTGTCTAACCGTCTTTAATTTTAAATTAAGATAAAGGTAAAATTGTCCAAACGACATGAGAACATATCATACAGTCAGGTAGAAATAGCTAACCCACAAGTGATGATTAGTTGTTACACAGCAAAAATATCCAAGTAAAATTTAACCTGTCATGACAAATAGGTAAAATAATCCAAGATTCATTATGTTGAATTATATTTTATCTAATCTCCATTTTCTTAAAAGTTGTCAAAAACCAAGTCGTTTAGTAGTAAAAAATGATCGAAAGTTCTCTAAATCACCGATGGGATAAGCGACACAAAAATTGTCAGATGGATACGAAACCTAGCTCATTCGACGCGGAAAAATTTGCCGATTCTAACGGTGTGTATAACTCAATATCTTCAAAAATGTCGCTTATCCAATTTCTCCTTTCCAGCGTCGATATTATTTCATTTGTAAATATACCAATTTTTATTTTTATTTTTGTTTATTTGGTACACCAAACAGACATCGTACAATAAGGATTTAACAAGTAAGCATCAAATGGCATATATGCTAGCACGAGATCCTAAGTAAGTGTACACAACATGAGTTACAAATAAGCGCAAAAATAACTAATTTCCATAAGGTACAGTATCGTAAAACATTAAAAAAATACATTCGCGCCTAACTTTTTTTTTTATCTGTTTGAGGTATTCTTTTACCTGGTGGTATAGACATTAGTTCTAAGGTTATTTTTTTTTCTGTGGCTGAATGTCAAGACCTAGTGTCACAATTTGACGTTTCAAGTCTGCAGTCCTAGATGTGAAATAAATACATGAAATCTCTTTACATATCATCTTAGCACATGACAACGGATACATAGTATTTCCGGGTTTAATTTAAAGTAAGTAACATCAACATTCTGTAGCAAGTTTGAGAAAACACCTTTTAGTTAAACAGTTCTTTAACCCTTTAAGTAACGGGCAAAACTCGAAAAAATCCTAGATTCTAGCCTCAACACTTTTATACAGAGTGTTTTTTTTTTAAGTGGGACAGTATGGGGAAATCGGAAACTATAGAAGATACAAGGAAGCTGTCTTAGGAGACATTAGGTATTTTTTTGAGATAACAATTTTGGCATTTTCAAAATTTTGGTCAAGTGCGAGTTGTACCTAAAAATTTATAATATTGATAAAAAAAATTTTTGACCCTGATCGACGTGATTTCATGCGTAAACAATTTTATTTATCCAATGCAATAAAATTGGCTAAAGGGCTAAACAAACTATATAAAAAATGAGAAAAAGTTGCAAAGTTTAAGAATTTTTGGCATCACATAAAAAACTCCTCGCATCGTTTTTACTGCCATGTTGGTCCACCATACTAGTTCCAGCTGCGTTTTGACAGTAACTCGCGGCCTTCTCCCGATTAACCTATCTCTAATATTACTATTACATTGTAACCACCGTAGTCTGATATATAAAACTATCAATGTACGGCTCACCTATAAACATGGCAAAGATCCGATTGGGTTTTCATAAATGTAAAAAATTTACCCATTCAAATGCAAGATCATTCAAGAAGATTCAGTGTTTATACTAAAAATATTTCAAGTTAAATCCATTATTAGTTGCTATAGTATAGGAATGTCTAGTACCTGGCCACAGTGAAGAGCTGGCTGGTGGAGTTGTTGGCCGGCACGGCGGCCAGCTTCACCTCTCCGTGCTGGATACTTGCGTCCGCCCGGAGTTGTGTGAGTTGCTGTAGTATAAGAATGGCTCTAGTACCTGGCCACAGTGAAGAGCTGGCTGGTGGAGTTGTTGGCCGGCACGGCGGCCAGCTTCACCTCTCCGTGCTGGATACTTGCGTCCGCCCGGAGTTGTGTGAGTTGCTGTAGTATAAGAATGGCTCTAGTACCTGGCCACAGTGAAGAGCTGGCTGGTGGAGTTGTTGGCCGGCACGGCGGCCAGCTTCACCTCTCCGTGCTGGATACTTGCGTCCGCCCGGAGTTGTGTGAGTTGCTGTAGTATAAGAATGGCTCTAGTACCTGGCCACAGTGAAGAGCTGGCTGGTGGAGTTGTTGGCCGGCACGGCGGCCAGCTTCACCTCTCCGTGCTGGATACTTGCGTCCGCCCGGAGTTGTGTGAGTTGCTGTAGTATAAGAATGGCTCTAGTACCTGGCCACAGTGAAGAGCTGGCTGGTGGAGTTGTTGGCCGGCACGGCGGCCAGCTTCACCTCTCCGTGCTGGATACTTGCGTCCGCCCGGAGTTGTGTGAGTTGCTGTAGTATAAGAATGGCTCTAGTACCTGGCCACAGTGAAGAGCTGGCTGGTGGAGTTGTTGGCCGGCACGGCGGCCAGCTTCACCTCTCCGTGCTGGATACTTGCGTCCGCGCGCAGTTGTGTGAGTTGCTGTAGTATAAGAATGGCTCTAGTACCTGGCCACAGTGAAGAGCTGGCTGGTGGAGTTGTTGGCCGGCACGGCGGCCAGCTTCACCTCTCCGTGCTGGATACTTGCGTCCGCCCGGAGTTGTGTGAGTTGTTGTATTTCGCTCTGTAAACAAAGATTATACTGTTGGATAATCACATTTTATTAAAATATCATGTAATAAACCCATTTCGACGCCGGTGACACACCGTAAGCTTGCACAGTGCCTTACATCGAAGTACATTTTGGGCATTTGATTTTATACCGCCATGAAATAGCCTATACCAAGTGAGTATCGACGACGAAACGTGACGAAGTTACGAATACAATTTTTGGTGTATTTTAATTTTATAACTGGGTTTTCATATTTATAGAGAATTCTCGCACTTTCCTTATATTTCTGAGGTAGCTGTTGCTATCCGTCACGTTCCCGACAAAGAAGACTTTTTCATGGAATGCACAGTGAGCGTAATAGGCACTTTTACGCCGAGAGCATTGCCTCTTTGAATGTGTAGGTCGATTCTTTTACCAGTATACATTTGGATTATTACCGCCCGTTACCACAAGTGATAATATTTTTCCCTATATGTTATTAGTGGTAACTAGTGGGAATAAAAATTTCAATAATAATTGATAAACTAATTGATAGGAAAAAATCCCAGTCACCAGTGGTGACGGGAACAACTCATAATTAACCAACTTCATAAAAGATTCTCGATTACTATTTCTTTTTAGGGTCATTTGCAGAAAAAGTGTACCTTTTAATGTCACGAAAATAAGTATGTAAATTGAGATTACTCAGTTTAGTTACTCCCATACTAATAGTCCGTGGGCTACTCGGCCTGAAATTAGAAAACGGTATAATTTGGGGGTACCAAGTGTCCTTTTTACAGTAGTTAGACATATTCATAAGGATGTTAAAAAAGTATGATAGACATCTCAAAGTGGTAGCTAATAGGCATACGGGCTATTTCAAGATTTCCGTTGTATGACAGGTATGGTTAAAATTAGGAGTTACAAATTTTCCTTTTCACGGCTGTTAGGTAAGCTTATAAAAACGTCAAAAATGCAAGATTGCCGTTTATAAGTGCTACCTAACAAAAATGGGGGCCAATCAAAGATGGTGGCTCTCAAGTTTTACAAAATCAAGTATATCTCGAGAACTATTAAATATATCTAATTACTCTCTTGAACAAAATTAAAGGCATATTTGCAAGCTTCATATTTTGCATACACACCATATTGCTAAAACCAACTAATAATTAATTATGACCAAATTTATGAAAATTTCGTGTTTTTGATTTTTTTTGTATCGTGTTTTTACATAGTAGTCATCACGCTAGAAAAATTAAATATTTTTTTAAAGATAGTGTATTTAATAAGCTTTAATTTGATGTATGTAACTTGTTGGCGGTATTTAAAAAAAGAACCATAAAAAAATATTTAAATGAATTGTAGTCATTATCCACCGTATACTTAGTGATTTAAGAGGCGATTTTTTTATATTTTTCAATCTTGGTTATTTGAAATAAGCACTATTATTTACGAGTGGCACTTCCATCGCCTCTTAAATCACTAAGTATACGGTGGATAATGACTACAATTATTTAAATATTTTTTTATGGGTCTTTTTTTTAATACCGCCAACAAGTTACATACATCAAATTAAAGCTTATTAAATACACTATCTTTAAAAAAATATTTAATTTTTCTAGCGTGATGACTACTATGTAAAAACACGACATAAAAAAAATCAAAATCACGAAATTTTCATAAATTTGGTCATAATTAATTATTGGTTGGTTTTAGCAATATGGTGTGTATGCAAAATATGAAGCTTACAGATATGCCTTTAATATTGTTCAAGAGAGTAATAGATATATTTAATAGTTCTCGAGATATACTTGATTTTGTAAAACTTGAGATCCACCATTTTGATTGGCTCCCATTTTTGTTAGGTAGCACTTATAAATGGCAATCTTGCATTTTTGACGTTTTTATAAGCTTACCTAACAGCCGTGAAAAGGAAAATTTGTACTTCCTAATTTTAACCATACCTGTCATACAACTGAAATCTTGAAATAGCCCGTATGGCCTATTAGCTACCACTTTGAGATGTCTATCATACTTTTTTAACATCCTTATGAATATGTTTAACTACTGTAAAAAGAACACTTGGTACCCCCAAATTATACCGTTTTCTAATTTCAGACCGACTAGCCCACGGACTATAAATGTATGAAACGAAATGTAACGACCTGATAAAAAAATCTCAAATTTGTTACAGAATTTTTCATACCTTTAGTATGGGAGTAACTAAACAGAAATCTCAATTTACATACTTATTT
>JALPQI010006543.1:0-61122 GCA_025490895.1 Thaumatotibia leucotreta
AGATATAAGGTTTAGGTAATGGTTGATGTACCGCGCTCTCAGACCGCCACGTGACGTGGGACGTGCTCAGACTGCTCAGTCGACTTCAATGCCCCGTCGGCACGTGCTAAGCCGTGAATGTCCCACCAGCGGACATGAAAGAGCGGGCCACATGACGAGAGAAAGGTAAGACTTTAGTGTCTGGGAGGCTCACTTGTGCCCCAGCGCCTGCACCAGGTCATGCACGCGGCGCTCGCTCTCCGAGCGGGTCTCGAGCAGCGGCACGTGCAAGATTTTTTCGCAGTCAGACTCCATGACTCGCCGGTACTTCAGCACCGCCCGCAGCAGCTCTCTAGCACCTTTTAACTGCTCCCGTTCTCTTCCTTTCCATTGCTTTTCTAATATCCTAGAAAGAGACATACTTAAATAGTTATGATCGTGTGAAATATTCTTAATGTTACGATATCCATTTATTTGTTTCGAAGTATGCAAGTATGTTACCTTCTCTACTAATGTTTGCAGAAAAAGGAGTGAATAGTGATGGGTTATTCTCGGTAATGTCCCAATCTTCTTACTATGGGGAAAGTTTGCATTTGGGAATATTCCTCATACAGTGTTGGGTAGGGAACGACCCATCACTAGGAGTGAACGAAGTTTGCTTCTGAGTTTTTTTTGTCTCCCTAACATGAAAAAAATTGTACGAGTAGATACCTAGGTATTGGCTGCAAGGTTTGAAGCAACATATTACTTGAGCATTAGGCTTTTCTTTTAGTTGTAATAGATGTAACCATTAGTAAGATTTTATTACCTACTTACGATTTTAACAAGTTGCGTAAAAACGTAATAAATAGCGACAAATCTATTTAAAAATTGGCAACTTAAAAAAATCGTGCGATCTAACCTCCTCGCCATTGTGTAGAGCAGACAAATTGTTTTAAAAAATACAAAAAGTGGGTCGAAAAAATTTGTGCATTTTCAGATACGTTGCCAAAATTAAGGGTAGTAAAACGAATATTGAGCCAGCTCGTAAACAGGTTTTGAAGTCAATGTTCTAAGGTAGATCAGATGAAACCCTAGAATGCTGTACCTCATTATGAATGCTCTCGGTAGCCTCGGTGTAACTCCTTCAAATGATTGCGGCTTAGGCTTGAAACGTTCGTAAGGGCGCATCCATATATAGAATCCTTTACCGCAATCCTTCTTAAGATCTTTGTACTTTAAGGAACTGGCCTTGTTCGATAATTGAGAGAACATGATCCATTTCTATAATGGAAAATGAATTAAAGCTAATTATAATCACGTCGTGTCAAATATACGTGGGTACCAAAGTAAGATATCCTCAATAGTTCGCATGCTGCATTTGAGACAAGTTAAAGGGCCCTCAGCCCTACGAAGTGGATGATGGAGTTTAGTCTAGGTAGACTTTTTTGGATTGGAACTAGTAGCACTTGGATAAGCGCTAGGTCAAAAAGGACAGAATGAGATAAGTATTGTCTTAAAATTCAGTGAGAGTTGATTTGTTCTCTAGACAGAAATACAACCCAATTGTTTTTGATAAAACAGTATTAGGTATCTTTTGGCCTACGGGGACTTCAGTGGCTACTAAAGGGTACATGAAAGATCGTTAGGTGCTTACCTACAGGCCCTTTAAAAATATCCAGACAAGTGCGAGTCGGACTCGTGTACAAAGGGCCCCGTGACAGCAAATACACTCGCGGTCAATGAATACGGGTCATGTGGAATTTTTCATAGAAAATACTGGAAACATGCTGATTACAAATATTTAAAATAAATTGTTATAATACAAGTGGAACCGTTTTTAACATCAGATTGTATTGGAATGTCCCTGAAGTTTTCACCCGATCCGAAAAACACGGTACTCTATCGTCAGATGACTCCGTAGATATAAAAATAGCAACTCATGATTAAAAAACTCGTATTACCAATAGGTATCTACATTTTAGGTGGTTTTTTAAACGGTCTACATTTTTGTCTCTACAAACCGAATTAACCGACCTAACGAAAATTTAAAGTTTTTTTGGATTTATTTAAAAATGTAGGGAACTTCCAATACAACCTGATTTAAAAATAGATTTTACCTACACTATAAATATTTTGAAAAAATATTTGAAATCTGAACGTTTGCATTATTTTCTATGAAAAAACCACCTGACCCGTATTCATTGACCGAGTGTGTATAAAAAATGCAGGTAGGTACAACAACTAACAATATCTAGATAAAATTGACGATAACAGAGCTTCGTACTTTCGTAATCCCCAACTTATTTCTTCCACCAAAACATAATGCAATAATAAAATTAATTTCAAAAATAACTTGATGAGGGACAACTGTATAGGTATGTATGCTATGTAGTTTGGGTATGTTTTAGTTTTTTGTTAATTACTGGATTTTTTAATAAGAGTACATTTTATTACTACATTATTTGTAGTTACAGGGAGGAAAAAGGCAGCTCCCATTTCCTCTTTATTAAGCAAACCTCAGATTCAGTATGTGCCACAGGCGACAGCATTGTTACGAGACTGCGACGGTCGCCGAACGTATCGTACTCGTTGATCGAACACCAAGGCTGGAAACGACAAGCCTTCACGTCTTGCTCTAGTTGAAGCCGGTGTACTAACTCGGAGCATGTTAAATCTCTGCAAACGAACGAAATAATTGAGCATTTTGGGTAATTATCAACATACCTAAAGAGCTATTGAATTTTCAAAGTCATCTTCTCTTCTAGTATCACTTTCGAACGGACAAAATGTCCCCGACAAGACCATACGAAATGAGATTAAAGGTTGTCGAACACGTAACCGCTCAGTACCGGATAGGCACGCAAGAAGTACGACCTCACTGTATCGGCTTACCATCAACCAAACGCAAGCATACAATATAGGTATCTACATGTTAAAGGTAGTGTTGGTAAAGACGTCGTTTGAGTCGTTCATTCTAAGAATCGACTGAGTTTTAAGGAGTATTAAACATACATGTTTAATATTAAGGCCTCGGCAAAGAGTACGATTTTGCACCGTTTCGCGTAGAAACTTTAGGTTTGCTGAGATCGCGAAACATCTGGTTGATGTAACTAAAGACCGAAGAGCTGGCGACTTCCTCGCACAACGCATCAGTATTTCGATACAGCGAGGAAATGCCGCCAGCATCCTCGGTACAATGCTACGGGTACAAAGGCCAATCTTAGATATAGGTTAGGTTAAGTAGATTAGATAGATTTAGATTTTTAATCTATGTACATAAATTGTAGTTTTGAAAATATATATATATATATATATATATATACCTTCAGGTTTTTCTGTATAATATAGCTTGAATAAGAAACCAATACAACATTGTGATAAAAACCACCTAGGATTTTTATTATATTTAATTCAAATAAAGATTGAACAAAAATAAGCTTCTTATTTGTATTTACATGCTAATTTTAAACCTTGAACATTTTTCATATAATGGCATTGTATCATTTCATATTTTTTGACAGACATTTAAAATGAGTCTTCATATTAGGACTTAAGCTTTATATGCATATTAAGTAAGCCTAAAAGAAGGGCTCGACTCGCGACTTAAAAGACTTGGTAGTTTTTTAAGCTCAAGCGCTAAGCGGTAGTCCCGTAAAAATGAGAAGTCCTAAAATGGGACTTAAAGAACTAGAGTCTTTACCAACACTAGTTAACGGGAAACGGGAACGCTCGGGAAGCTCCTGATTGCCGGCGAAACTGCAGCTAGGTGGCAGCGCTCGGCTTGAAGGTCGGCCATGGTCGCCTTCGATTCGATGCAATTGAAGTTGAACGTAGAGCAGAAAGACATTGATGCTTCAATTTGCAATGCATGTGATGTCTATGATAGTTGGATGACGAAGAAGAAAATAGAGCGCGTCGGGAAAAACATCGGTACCTACAGTCGAATTGAGAACCTCCTCCATTTTTTGAAGTCGGTCGAAAAGAAGATATTGAATGTACCCACTGAACAGACACATAAGGACTTAAGGAGAATATAGGCATAGACAAAAAACATTTTCACACCACCTATTGGAGAGCTTGGAAAAATAGATGTCTGTCCGTCGTCTGTCTGTCCGCAGCATAGTTCAGTGGCCGCGCGGTAGTACTAGTATTCTCCGATTTGGATTTGATACAGGTTCACATATATTATTAATCACGCCGACAAAGTGGTAGAATAAAATAAGTACCTACTTTACTTAGTACTTTACTAGAAAACCAAAATTGTTTCGTGTCCCTTCTCGCCTCCCCTACTAGTAAAGCATGTACCAATAAAAAAAATTAAATTTTAAATAAAAAAATCGGATCGGTATAGTTTGGTAGCTATAATTTCAAGCTTTGGAAATTAACCAGGAAGTCTTAACTCTGTGTCACTACTGCATTTCAGGTACTCACAGGACAGCTTCTTCGAAATCGAAACCTCTTCCAAACTATCTTATCCAAACATTTTTTTCTTTTTTTGTATGCAGTTTTCTAAGTTATGGGACTGTCGTCAATATGTTTGGCCATTCTTCCCGTGTTCCTTAAGATATCCTTGACTTATACATAATATCCTTGATACTTTTTGGTACTGATTTCGCTGCATAAAACTATGCCAAAGAGACTAAAATTTGTATAGGATTAAATAATTGATTGAAGACCCATAGAAAATTCACATAATATGTGACATAATTCCCTTCACAGAGTATTACTGCGCCCAAGGCAGGGGTATATTTAAAAAAAACATGGATATTAGCCAGAAATATTGATCACTTCTGCAGAACACGAAATCGTGCAGTGGAGAATTAAAAAAAAGAGCTTGGAAAAATAGATTTCGAAGGGGTTGTGGAGAACTTGTATTGTGAATACTGATATTGCAGTAGCAACAAAAATGACTAAAGTTAGATAATTTAAGACCTCCTAGCTAATTACAAAAGCCAGAAATTACAGCTTTTTAACTGTATTGACCCGATTTTATAATTTGAATTTGCCAGTTTTTATCGGTACACCCCTTAAGTGGGGATGATTTTTTATTATGCTGTAATCCTGCAGTATCGTTGAATAGGCATTAAAAAAAAAGCGTCCAAAAGAAAGTTTTTTTCTGAAATTAATATTTTCGGATATAGCGGCTTCAGGACAAAAAAATGTGGCCTACCCTCTCAGCGAACGAAAAAACATAGAAATTTATACAAAATTCTGTTGATTTTACGGACAATAACTGGATGTACGCATGTGCGCTAAGCAACCAATCAAACTCTTCAAAATGATGGGTCGGTTTTCAATTACGCAAATATCCATAAATATAATTGGTCAACATTGATATAAAACGTGACCCAAAAATAAATTTAAAATAGCTAATGAAAACAAAACTTAACGTCACTCTTTTGTGTAATGAAGTTACCCATTGGATATGGTTTGTATGATGGAAGCCGATTATGTTCGAAAAGGTTTTGTAATGTATAGTACAGGCTTTTGTAATTAGCTAGGAGGTCTTAAATTAGCTAACTTTAGTCATTTTTGTTGCTACTGCAATATCAGTATTCACAATACAAGTTCTCCACAACCCCTTCGAAATCTATTTTTCCAAGCTCTTTTTTTAATTCTCCACTGCACGATTTCGTGTTCTGCAGAAGTGATCAATATTTCTGGCTAATATCCATGTTTTTTTTTAAATATACCCCTGCCTTGGGCGCAGTAATACTCTGTGAAGGGAATTATGTCACATATTATGTGAATTTTCTATGGGTCCTCAATCAATTATTTAATCCTATACAAATTTTAATCTCTTTGGCATAGTTTTATGCAGCGAAATCAGTACCAAAAAGTATCAAGGATATTATGTATAAGTCAAGGATATCTTAAGGAACACGGGAAGAATGGCCAAACATATTGACGACAGTCCCATAACTTAGAAAACTGCATACAAAAAAAAGAAAAAATGTTTGGATAAGATAGTTTGGAAGAGGTTTCGATTTCGAAGAAGCTGTCCTGTGAGTACCTGAAATGCAGTAGTGACACAGAGTTAAGACTTCCTGGTTAATTTCCAAAGCTTGAAATTATAGCTACCAAACTATACCGATCCGATTTTTTTATTTGAAATTTAATTTTTTTTATTGGTACATGCTTTACTAGGGGAGGCGAGAAGGGACACGAAACAATTTTGGTTTTCTAGTAAAGTACTAAGTAAAGTAGGTACTTATTTTATTCTACCACTTTGTCGGCGTGATTAATAATATACGTAAACCTGTACCAAATCGGAGATTTCTAGTACTAACGCGCGGCCACTGAACTATGCTGCGGACAGACAGACGACGGACAGACATGGCGATATCAGGGTTCCTAGTTTACTAAGGAATCCTAAAAATCATGCTTAGAATAAATAAACTGTTTTCAATTCTCTCGCAGAATTATTATTCCCCACCAAATTATTTAAATAATTTTCACGTGAATAAAATCATTATGATTTTACTCTAGCGAATTCTTATTCAAATAATGAATTTATGCCCAACACTGCTCAAAGTAGTCGTTTCGAATTGAAATTGAAACCAAGAGACGGCGGCAAAATACAGACGTAAACTTACTTGTGGGACGGGTTGCCAAAGAGGGTCCAATTTTACTGCCTTGTGTTGTGCCGAGGCGAAGCGATGCTGTTCCGATCCCGATAAGTATACAGTATGGACTTACAAATAATAATAATAATGGATGGAGGATGGAAAGGACAGCTTGAGTCGAGCCCGGGACAATTCGGTACCGAGCGGCTACATCTGTGACAAAGATAAACTTAAACGAAGTCACATAAGAGTCGGAGCACATTAAATTTTCAAAGCAAATAAATAGTCATGCTAAAAAGTGAAATTTTACGTAATTAACATATTACGACTAAGAATATAGAATGACTCACCGTCGAAGTATAAAGAATCTCAATTCTTTTGAACTATACATCTGTCTACACTTTGAATGAACCATCGTGCTCGTATTTGACGGTACCCGGTCGTCCGGTTTAAGCTCAGTCTCTTCAAGTTGTACTGCGGATGCTGGAGTTTGAACGTCAGTTTCCATGGACGTGTTCAACTGTGTTTTCCTTTCGTCTAGCATGATAGTGCCCTCTTCGTTCACTATTATCTTCTTTCCAAACGAATCTTCTAGTTGTAACCAGTATTGCTGGGTTTTAACTAATGATGCCATTCCATCTTTATTACATATTTGTACTTTACATGTTGTTTTTGAATTGCACTCATTACATCCAGAATAGTCTATATTCAGTTCTTGGCCATCGAAAGTGGCTGTGGTTGCTGCATCCAAGCTGATTTCATAGTGGTTATCGATATCCAAAGTTACACTGGTATGATTAGGTGAATTAACAGTTACTTTCCCATTCGCTTTGTTAACAGTAATTGAAGTGTAGTTTTCGTGTTCGATTGTGTAACACATACTTACAAAGATATACCCATCGGTCCTTATTGGCTGTTTATGCTCTTCTTCTATGGGTTTCTTAGTCACGGAGTCTTGATAACTCTGAAGTCGGGAAAATCTGGAAGTATTACTTATACTACTTTTTTGTGACATAGAATATTTTGATTTCACTGATATATTTCCGGATTCAAATAAATCAAAGTAATATGCCTCTTCTTCAGTCCACTCCGGATATACCTCACAGTCATCCACAATCAGTTGCGATATAATTCTAGTACGGTTTGGAAATGTTACAATTTGAATTCCATCTTTGTTCAGCAAAATTTGAGTTCCATCCATTCTGCGAGAATAAACCTCCCCTATACAATAATCAGTAGCAGTTCGTATAAGTAACTTTTCTATATCATAAGAACTATCTTCTACCCACTTCTGTCGAAGACCACTAGTTTCAATTATTTCAAATTCATCTATATGTAATTCGTATTCTCGAACTGGTTCTGGAACTGGCGGTACATCCTGTTCATTTGGGATACTTTTTGATGATTTTAAAGAAGTTTTTAGTTGTTTGTCGCCTCCTGGTGTTTTAGCGGACCCTTTTATAGGTTTTTCTATCACAGGTGGTTCTTCTGGAATTAGTTCATTAACTACTAGCCTTTTACCATATTTAGTAATTTTTATGTACGTACCATCGGCACGAAGAACCTCTATATCACCCGAGACTTTGAAAACTATAACTTCACCATTTAAGCTAATGCATCTCATTTCCTCGTCGGGTAGCGGCTCCGGCACTAAATAAAATTGTTTTATGTGAGACAAAGAAGGGGAATTCTCCTGATGGACCGTTTCAGTTATTAGCCCATTTGGCCAGGTAACAGAAAGAGAATGGAATGTCTTTGACTCAAATGAAGTGTCAGTATCTGTATCTTTTGTTTTTGTATCATACAATGAAGCCGTCTCATGATTTGAGTAACGATACAATTCTTTTTTAAAATTTAATGTTACTTGATCTTTACTTGTTATCCTAAAAGATTCGCATGCATTCGTAGCCTCTAGTGGCACCGTTTCTCCTAAGGTCTTATGAACCCAAAATTCGTTGAAACCATTACCCGGGACTACACTGAGAATAATATTTTCTAGGTTCATAGGTATAATAAAACTATACCGACTGGATACACGAGTCCCATCTTTTGAAAAAAAAGTCCCATCTTTTCCAAATACTTCAACTCTCCTTTCACTCAGATCATAGCCATGAAATGGTTTAGGTGGAACCGCGATCTCAGCATCTAAATCATGTAAGGATGTTATCGGTGAGGAAACTGCGGCTGATTTAGATTTTTTACTACTTTTTGAATCTCCAAACCTGGATGATTGTGCAGTTGTAGACACAGAATCGCCAATCTTTTCGTGCGTAGATGCAAATTTTGTAGTTTCCTCTTCCCCGACTTCAGTTTTGTAAATATCTTTAAATTTGAGCGATCCTTCTATTAGCATTTCCATATCTACATCTTGATCTACAATACATGACTGCAAAGCTAGGGGATCGATTGCTGCACATTGGGATTGTGAATCATGTACAAGTTTTTGCTCGTATAGATTTTCTTCCATTTGGATCCAATCATAATGTTCTTCTAAGACAAAATCAAAAAAATCTTGTAAACAAACAGGTGTTGGTAAGTGACTGCGCCATTCATCTCGTGCTATGCCATCTTTATCGTGACTGTTAAAAAACATTAAATTGAAAGTATCAGTTACTTCGCAATATTTATAATCCAGGCAGTTGAAATTTGTGAAGGCATCGCGCAAAATTTGAAAGGCGCGCGTTTCGGTAAAATCTTCGAACACTTCGAAGTCATCAATCACATGATCGTTTATTTTATTTGTTACTATTTCAGAAGCGGAAACTAACTCACTTATATCCGGGCAATCAAACAAACATGCGATTTTCCTTTCTTCTGAATCTGTTGAACTGGACACGATTGAACTTTGTTCAACTTTAGTTATAGATGGAAATGAATTATGACTTGTGCTGTTTGATATTAATACTGGTACGATTTTTGGCAATGGCTCAGCAATGGCACTTCGTCTTAAATATTTCTTTTTAAATTCTGATATTGAAATCGACGACAGATGATCCTTTTTTAGCGAGCTTCTATTGTTAAATAATTTTCTACACGCCAAAATATGCAAGAGTCTGTTAAGACCGGCAGTTTCTACATCAGTTCGATCAAAACATGATAAGAGGACATTGACATGGAAGTTAATTTTGGCTTCTAATTCATCTTGTGGCCATTCTTGTCCATGCCACAGTCGATTGATAGGCATATCAAACAACATAGAGAAAACGGTATCATCTAAATTAATATTATTAATGTGAAATGTTTGACATTTCGCAAAATCTCCATACTTAATGACAATGGGATCTCTATGGTTCTCCGACTCTTCGCCATATGTTAAGCGAAAATACTTTTTGTCCACGTTAGTTGCATTTAGTGCATCAAATACGTCGTTAACTAATGCTTCTGCTTTTTTCTTATTACGTTCTTCACGTGTAAGGTGATGTGGATTTAAAGTTAAACATTCAGAAAGGGAAGTTTTACTAGAATCTTCACTCATATCCTGTTTCATGCATACAGCTTGAAGGATGCTGTCTAAGACTGAGTACGTAGTACTGCATTCAAGAGGTAAATCATCGATATATTTATGATATATATTTTGATAAATATTGACTTTAGGCTCGACTGGAACCTTAATAATATCCATATTTTGTAAGTAGTGATTTCGCTGTCTTGTCAAATCTTGTATATCATACATCAGGAAACATAATTCGTCATATATTTTATCTGCGTTTCCACTCAAGTCATGTGCAGTCCAGTAAGGAGGTGAAAACACTACGAAGGCGGTATTGTTATACTCATCCGCGGTATCCTTTTTTATGCGCAACTGTTGTATGTCTTCCCAGAACCTTAACGACTGCTCCATTAAAACATCAGTTTGACTTTGTCCTCTTTTTGTAGGCCGTGTTAAACTGGATGGAATGGCCTGAGAAACGAGATCTATTCTGATTTGAAATATTGCAGTCAATGGCACACCGATTTTAAGAAGACATCCAGCCAATTGCGGTTCATGAAATCCTGATACGGCGACATATAAGTTGGGTCCGTCTATGGGGTAATCATCCACGTATACTTTGTCCCTCCATTCTTCTCCCCTCACTCTCAGTAAAGTATTGTACTTTTTCCCTTCTTCCGGTTCGTCAACTATTACTGGCTCGCCTTTTTTACCTCTACCTGGTGGTTGTGAGGCAGGTGTGGCTGGCTCAGATGGAGGGACGCAAACTGTACCCTTAACTTCAACTTTGTCGACCATAGTTGCAGATTCTCTACGCATTCCAACGCGCACGTGCAGTTGTTGCTTTTGGATAAACAAATATTCTTCTTTCATCTTCAATATAAGATACTTCACGACTAAAGCTTGTATATCTGGGGGAATGGGCCTCTTGTCCTTTAGGAAGCTTTGACCTACTTCAAATATACGGAGGTTATCGTCTTTTACCTTTTTTTCACCACCTAGTTGGTTAATCATAAACATTGTTTCTGACTTACAAATATTTTTAATTACAAATCGCTTTTCCTCGGCTGCAAAAACCTCAAATTTATTCAAATAAATACGATCCTGGTCGCTGCCGGCAGCTTCCATCATAGTTACTTGTACTGACCATGAACCATCGTTTAGAGGGGCATCCTCGATGCTTGTACGCCAGTAATCTTCGCCCACAACCCCCTTTGGATTCTTTGGGCCCATTTTGAATTAAATAAAATTTATTTTTATATTCCCTTTGCACGATAGTTCTTATAAAATATCGTTTGTCACAAAATAATACGTCATTTAAATTTATAGGTACTTAAACGTGACATAATAAAGAATGTCAAAATAATGCCTATATTTAACAAACACAAAACAAAAAGGTTGGTATAGTATAGCATACAGAAACTTGAAAGTAACAAGTATTTTACAACAACAGCACAACTTTTCAAGGATTCTAAAATAGTATTTTCTTTTTTCTTGTGGTGTCCGAACATGTCTAGGAGGTACAGGTACCTAGGTATACAATAGCAATAGGTACTCTAGTAACTTAACTACCTTACTAACTTACTTGCAGGGTGGACGATATGAAGTGTTACCAAGTAGATTTTATTAAGTCTGGTGTCAAATTATTATCGGAAATATGTTATGGACGGACACCGCATAACATTTGGGTTGTAGACCGCAAACATAAGAACGAGACTGGGCTTCGGCTTATAAAGCTCGTAAGAACCAAAAATAGCTGAAAACCGAATTTTACGTGTGCAGTGAGTTTCGGACTTTTTATCTGGTCTATTTTGAAGATGAAAGGTGAGAGCTATTAAACATAATAGTATATATGCATATGCAATGAAGTAAGCGATCGTATTTCACTGGCACATACTATTACCACTGGATCAAAAAGGCGCAAACACACTACTAAAACGCGACGCGACCCGACGAAACGCGACGCGTGTTGAGTCGTATCAAGTTGTATCATTTTCTATTACCAAGAGCACACCATGAACATCCGACGCCACGTAAAGGTGCATGCAGACCAAAAGAGCATTCGCTGTTCTATCCCCCTACTCTACGAAATTCGATCGTTACACTAAACGTGATTCGTTGATTTCGTAGAGTGGGGGATAGAACAGCGAATGCTCTTTTGGTCTGCATGCACCTTTATGCGCCTGTTCATACTGTGCTCTTGATAATAGAAAATGATACAACTTGATACGACTCAACACGCGTCGCGTTTCGTCGAGTCGCGCTCACGTTTTAGTAGGTAGTGTGTTTCCGCCTTAAACGTGCTTCGAGCAAATATTTTTTTACCATTTGAAGACCATAATAAAGGCAAAAGGTAGTCATATTGACTAAAAAGTAAA
Organism: Thaumatotibia leucotreta; assembly: GCA_025490895.1. NCBI lineage: Eukaryota > Metazoa > Arthropoda > Insecta > Lepidoptera > Tortricidae > Thaumatotibia > Thaumatotibia leucotreta. Next base: position 12,336 of record JALPQI010006543.1, read on the forward strand.
TTTAATCACAAAATGTAATATTTTTTCTCATGGTTTTTTCTTACTTATAGTAATAAATTGTGGCAAATAAAAAATTTCAGTATTTTTAAATTGGTAACACTTCATACCGTTCACCCTGTATATACTTAATAGCAAATCTATAAAGTCTACCTAGGAAGTGTTTCTTTTAGCACATCTATCTACGCACAGATCCAATTCCGGGCTGGTGTAATTAATTAATTTCCATCAACGTTCTTTTTTCATATGTACCTACCTAGTTAAATCCAAAGTCAATAGGTGGGTTAATTAACCTATCATAAAATTGAAAATGTAGCCTGCCCATTGCCACTTCAGCTTGCTAATCCGGAGGACTATGTCTGTAACTTTAGTTCGCCAACGGATCTCCTCATTTCTGATTCGATCACGCAGAGAAACTCCGAGCATAGCCCTCTCCATAGCTCGTTGAGCGACTCTGAGTTTAGAGATGAGGCCGATGGTGAAGGACTACGTTTCGGCGGGCGCCGTAAGTCATCACCGGTAACACACATTGATTGTAGACTTTCGTCCTAAGGCACTGAGGTATGTCGGACGAGTAGACAGCGCGTAGTTTCCCGAACGCTGCCCAACCGAGCTGGATTCGTCAGTTGACCTCCTTCTCGAAGTAGGACCTACCACATTGCAAGAGCAGATGGTCGATGGGGTCGAAAAGTGCTCGAGTGGAGACCACGGCTAGGCAAACGCAGCGTAGGACGTCCTCCTACAAGATGGACAGACGACCTTATGAAGGTCGCCGGGACACGCTGGATGCAGGTCGCATCTAACCGGTACATGTGGAGGTCCAGGGGGGAGGCCTATGTTCAGCAGTGGACGTCTTATGGCTGAGATGATGATGATGACGATGAAAGTTGAAAATTGTAACAATCCTCAACTGTGCGTTTCTCCAAAAACATTCTGCCTTGCACAGCTAAACTATGCAATGAACTGCCTTCCGCGGTAATTCCAGACCGATACGACATTGAAACTTCCAAGAAAAGAGCGTTCTCCTACCTGAAAAGCAACGCACTTATGACCCCCCAGGTGTTGCAGGTGTTACGCTTACGCTTACCATCAGGCGATCCATCTGCTCGTTTGCTCCTTATTAATAAAAAAAAAATGTAACCGTAACAGCGATACTTTGGTAGAATTTTTATTCAGCTAGGTAGGTATACTAATTGGGCGCATTTGCTTTACCCATGCCAATTTACCTACTTCTTCGGATCTCGTTCGCGTTACCTAAGCGATTCAATAAAAAAAAAAACATAATATATGAATCGAAATATGGTGACGATTACACCGTAAAAATATCTCGAGATGCTCGCGGGCACTTACTTACAATGTTTCTAAATGTAGGTATGCACGAGGTAAACTATTGTTTCATAAGTAAAATATTTTGTTTCTTTTCAATATTTTATTTACCTATCTACAATTGGCATATTGTTCATTTTTCACTTGCAAATGTCACTTACACATGTAGTTATTAAATCATATTTTTTAGTTCTTTGAGTAGAATTTATAATTTATGCAAAAACATAAAATATACATCATATTCACTATCAGATTTCTGGTAAATGTTTCTCTATAAAATCTCGTATGAGATTAAGTCCCCGTTTGTTAATTTGATGTCCCAACCTCTCTAAAACATGAAATTGAACTGGAGCACCAAGTGCTTTTAATTCATTAAACGTAGTTTGTCCCCACTCCAGTGGCACAATGTCGTCGTTGTCACCATGACATTGAAGTAGAGGTGGCACTGAAAGAATAATGAATGTCATATTTACTACAATTAAAAATCTTTTTTCTTGATCACAAATTTTAACGTCGTTTTTTCATGCAGCGATTAGTTATGATATGTAGCGTTTTTGAGCTTTTGCATAATTTAACAGTAGATTTTTCACCACTGGGAAATATTTATATCCTTTTGTTTTCTAATCGCTTTTAACGACGCGCGACGAGGCATTTTTTATAGTCGTGTACAGTCAAGTGCAAAAATATGTATCGAAAATCCTCTAATAATAAGTATGTTACGACGTTCTTATAACACGGAATTAAAGTGCACTGAGAAATATTTTTGAGCATTTTATTACACTTTATATTCAAAGTTTTGATTTTACCGGGGTACAAAATAACCCATTATTCATACTTCATAAAGGTCCCTTAATCCAAACTTAGTAATCTGGCCTACTACCGAGAAAATCGGTATTCGTAAATTTCGAAGATATTTCTGTCACTCCAACGAAGGCGTCAATGGAGAGAGAGAGAGAGAATTTGCGGATTGCGAAATTTGCGGATTTCGAAGTTCGCGTTAAGGCCGCTGATAAGTATTGTTAGTTCCTTTCGGTCTTACTATATATAAGACTTTATAAGTTATAAATATGTCTATAGACCGTAAGGGACTAACAACAGTTATCAGCTTGCTAAGTTAAAAAACGTTTTGAATAATTAAGTTTCTATATCAAATAAGATTTTGGTACTTACGTGTAGAGGTTGATGTATTTTTCAGCTCTTGATACACAACTGAGCCATTATTGAGGAAAGAGCTAAACACAAAAGCTCCAGCAATATTTCTATCCCACCTATAAGCTGCATGAAATGACAGTGATCCGCCCATTGAAAATCCACCTGTAAAACATTTAATTTAAAACACACTTTAATATAGTAGATACATGGAAATATAAAGAATATACTCTAGTAAATTGAAATTAATTATAAAACACATACCTATAATTATTCTATCTGTAGGTATTCCCATATTATTTTCACTTTGGATGAGATTCTTAACTACTGCCTCCATTTTAGATATTGAATCCAGTTTTTCAGGAGCATTGATTGATATATCAGCTCGGTCAAACCAAACATTGCTCATGGCTCCTCCATTTGGTGTATACGGCTGCAGAGGAGCAGTAGGGAACATCACCTTAATGTGTGGAAATTTAAAATTTGGTGCCAATAGTTGCACCCACTGATTCATGTTGCTACCCGAGTCCCCTAGAAAATATATCAATTTTATAATGGAAATAGATAGGATTAAGACTATTGAATAAGGCAATGTAACATACTTGACAATTGTTAAACAGATACTTGTCTTCAACCTAATGTCATTTTCATTTTGGTGTTTGAGGAAAGTCCAATTTCCACATTGATTTACCACTTTGCAGGATTATGGCTTTATGGCCAGTATAATTATTATGTATTGCTTTTAAGCAGCAGTTTAATTTTTTAGTGATCCATTTTTTATGATGGTCATCATCCTCTCAGTAAAAAACATATAATTACGACATTAAGTCGAGTATTGGAATGGGAGTAATTTTTCAGGCTTTATTACAATAAAACATGTCTAAGACGTAATATAGACCCCGGATTGTTGTCGCGGTGATGTCACAAAAGGGTGATTTGGGGAGTAAATGGAACGGTAGATCTAAATGATACATAAATTATAAGATAAGATAAAAATTTATATTCATTTCACCAAAGAAAACATTTTATTTACTATAGGTACGTACAAACGAATAAATATGAATAAATTCACAATAAAAATGTCCACTTAATTTATTCATATTAATTTTTTTATATGAAGTTTACTAGTTTTAGACAAAAAACTGACCGGTCGAATAACAATTTCGTTCCACTGTTCAGTAAATGGAACATACAGAAATATTAGACTTAATTTTATCAATTTATGCAAACTATATAAACCTGTATAAAGTTTGACCTTTATACCAGATATAAACTGTTTGCTTTATTTATACCATAAAATAATAAGTACAATCTCGAATTCATTTACACAATATGTTATTTCTTATATTATCTTATCTTATAATTTATGTATCATCTTGTTCTACCATTCCATTTACTCCCCAAATCACCCTATTGTGACGTCACCGCGACAACAATCCGGGGTCTAGAAATAGGAAATAACTTAATGATGTCACACTGAGCATTGTGTGTCCAAATTGTATCCACAGCTGATCCTGGTCCCCATTTTAACTTGGGTTGAGTTTTGTGAATAGTCTTTTGTATTACATCAGTGTTTTTATCATGCCTACAAACAATTCTCATTTCTTTGTTAACGTGTTATCACACTTATCACACGTTAAATTATGTTTATACAAGACTTCTAAAATTTAGATCTCTTGATACCCAAGGGGAAAATTTCCAAAATATTTGAATAAATATAACCTTGCATCGGCAATTTAACATGCACATTACTCTCATAATTATAAAAATATGTGAATATGCTGCATGAAAACGAAGATAAAGCATATTACAAAGCAGCGCAGATGAGATCACACAGTTATGTAAGCATAAGGATTAGCGAAGAACATTTTAAAAGACTTTAAATGTTCATATCAACATATTCTTACCGGACCCGTGAAAAAATATCACTGTCGCTGTATGCTTCTGTCCTGTGGGCTTCGTCAAGTGTATAGCACCAAGTCTTAACATTATAACTTTTGTTTAATTTATTTATTCAGATAATGTTTAATGGTTATAAATTAGTATATAATCTGTATTAATTAATATTATTCGGTTGCAGCGAGTTTCGGTTTATATATTGAGACAATTTTGACTTAACATATCACAACACAACTTTCACGAGTGACTGACAGTGACACTTGACAGCGACAGTCTATCTTTAAAAAACGCGCACCGGCAGCTCTTGTTGGGAACCCTGATTCAAAGAGAATATTTTATTAATTTTATTATAGTCTGGCCAACCAACTTTTCAGTAGTAAAAACGGCAAAATCAAATTCCCTATGGGCAGAAAAATCTTTGCATCATTTTTTTTTATTTATTGTTTGAGTTGCGGCCCTATCCCGGGCTTTGCCAGGGTCCGCTTTTCTGCTACATTTCCTCCACTTTGCGCGATACTATACCATTAATACCTATAAATATGAATAAACCACCACGTGTACGGTACTCTTTCATTTCCTTCGCTTTAATAAAGCGAGGCTATTGGTACAAGAAACTTCAAGACTAGAAAGGTACTACCTACCACTAAAACAAAGTCCCGCAAGCCCGCAAGTTCGATTAAGATTTAACGTTGCCCAAAGAGGGTTTTCGATCATTTTTCTGCCACCAGGCGGCGCTTCGTACGCACCTGGTCTCGACGGCTGTCAGATTCATACTATTCGTAGGCACCTGGGCCAAAAATATTGAAATTCTATTTTATTTGGAAGAGAATTGATTTTGTAATGGATTACGACTCATACATAGTCGTCGAACTGAAGATTGAACTCTAAAACAGGCGCTCAAAGTCACTGGTATTCAAAATAATTACTATAACTTTGTTAATTTCATGAGAATTGACTTAGAACTATTTTATTTATTTATTTTAGGTAACAATATGACTAAAGTAATGGTTTTCAGAATAAATAAACCTATAAATATGTTGAAAATTAAATGCGCGTATTTATTTTGACAGTGCGTTATACGGTCGGCTCAGTGCTGCCATCTCACCTCCCCATAGCGGCAGAAAAAGTATCAAAAACCCTCAATGCGAGGGGCCGCACATAGTGTGCCACTAAGAGGGATAGACATAGTCACTTACTACTAAGAAGAAAGTGCCACACAGGCACTTAGTGACGTATTCAACGCATTTGTCTGGCACTTAAATTTAGCATCTAATGCACACACACACAAAAAATAGTGGCACAGTGATAAGGACGGACGATTATCGTTCCTTTTCACTTCCACTAGTAAAAAGTTTCATAAGACCATCCCTTTCGTTCTTGCTATTATTATAACGTTGTCAAATCCATATTAATCCTACATTCATGCCCAAATGAGGGTTTTCGATAATTTTTCTACCACCAGGCGGCGCTTCGTACGCACCTGGTCTCGACAGCTGTCAGATTCATACTATTCATAGGCACCTGGGCCTAAAATATTGAAATTCTATTTTATTTGGAAGAGAATTGATTTTGTAATGGATTACGACTAATACATGTTCATCGAACTGAAGATTGAACTCTAAAACAGGCGCTCAAAGTCACTGGTATTAAAAGTAATTACTATAACTTTGTTAGTTTCATGAGAATTGACTTGGAACTATTTTATTTATTTATTTTAGGTAACAATATGCCTAAAGTAATGGTTTTCAAAATAAATAAACCTAATAAATATGTTGAAAATTAAATGCGCGTATTCATTTTGACAGTTCGTTAAACGGTCGGCTCAGTGCTGCCATCTCACCTCCCCATAGCGGCAGAAAAAGTCTCAAAAACCCTCATTTCAACCGGGACGAGGGATGAGCTGTGCCAACGGCATAGTAGCCGGTAATCCCTCGTCTTAATGACAGTGGTAACAATGATAAAGTCTGACCAGCATAACTATGCACAAGAAATATGCTGTGAATTTAAAAAATATCCAAAAAATGTTAGGCAATGTTATGCTGGTCAGACTGGCTGGTTTGTGGACACGGTAAGTTCGGTCGTGCTTAACATCTGTCGTGTTCGGTGAAACAAGCCTGCAGTCGGACATGACCACCCTCAACCCGTTATATCTCAACGAGCCCAGCCAGCTGCGCGGCGTGAATCAGTACGTGCCGCGCACATGCGAGAGTAACTGTTTAATTATATTGATAAGTATTATGTATTTGTTTAATTTATGTCGAAAATTCGTATACGTGTGAGCCGAAACTAAGCCGAAACTGTCTTGAGGCCAAACCATACCTTACTATTATTGATTTGTTAATAAAACAAAAATAATGAAATGACTGAACAAGAGCATTGTAACCTTTATTATATAGGTACATCCTAATGTTACTTATTTTGATATGTTCCATCCAACTTGTGGGGTCAAAGCCCACCTTCGGCGTTGGTAAAATTAAAAGTTTTTCAAGGGTTTCCCATATACATACAAGATCATTACGAAAAGGGTAAGAATAAATTAGTATTCCTGAACCAAAAAAAGCTATATAATTATAATTCAGTTAACTATAGGCACTTGATGTCTATATAAAAAGAAACGCATCATTTTTTTCTGTTCTTTTGTGTTATCTGACGTAACATCTATTTTCTTTTCTTGGGATAGTGGTGTTGAAGATACTTCATGTATTGATTCATCGCACAAAGCAATACATCTATTCATTAGCAAAGTTTCTTTCTCTTGTAAGGTTAATTCTTTCCGTTCTGGGGTTACAATACCGTAAAGCTTATTCTGTTTTTCTACATTATGTTTCAATTTATGATTTTGAGTATCTAAAATAGTTTCAATACCACCTCCTACATTGTATGCGCCAGGTCCTGGGGTTTCGGATATAGGCGAGCGGAAGCGTCGGTCTCGGTAGAGTGGACCACGGTTCACCGCTGGGTAGCATCTTGGTGTCTCGGGATTATAATGGCCGGGTCCTGGGGTGGGAAAATTACCAAATACAGAAATCCAATTATACCACGGTTTCAGACGACCATCTGACGAACAAAATGGTGCAAGATATTGCAAGTGCAATGGTCTTTTAAATTTCGGTTTGTCTAAGAGATAGTCAGCAGGACTTGGTTGATCCCAGCATTTAACAAGCGGTTTCATGCGTATCGTTTTCGACTTAAATTCCCAAGTATGAGCCGGGCAGGGCTTCACAAGATTGGGAGAATCTTCATTTTCATCAAATAAAGTTTCGTCTTCTTCTCCTTCATCGAATAACATAGTCTTAAATCTTTCAGCTGTTGATCCGAATGGTGCTTTGGAACACAATAGAAATTGGCACGGTTTGTACACAGCGTAATAGCTAGCCGGACTCGGACCCTCTTCTATGCGAGGCTTGAATCTTTTCGCTTTGACCCCAAAAAAAGAAGGTTCCGGCAAAACTGCCTTGCAGTTCGTAACAAGCGTTGCTGGTGGATCGAAGTCCCTTTTAACATTATGATCAGCTGGACCGGGGTAAACGTTATATTTTGAAGACAGGAATCGGTCAGCCTTTGGTCCTAATTCTTGTAAATTTGTGCCTTTCGGTGACATCGGAGAATAAGTTGCTGGCCCAGGTCTATTTTCCAAAATATTTCTTCTTTGAACCATCTCTATAAATCTGTACTGTTTTGATTCTTTACGTTTTCGAGCTCTTACTTTTTCAGCACATTTTTCGAATTCGTTTGGCTCCTTCTCGAATGTGTAATCTGCTGGACCAGGACTTTGCTCCAAAGGCTTTGTTGTCCTATTACTTGCCCATTTACTCCATTTCCATCCGTGGTAAAACATTGTTGCTTCATTTACTCTTGTATCATAAAATGAAGTACAGGCATTAGACACTTTATCTTTTAATCTCTTTTGGATACCATCTTGGCGTATATGGAATCCGCGGTCACCTCTTGATGGAACAGAGAGACCGCTATCACCGCCAGTTCGTGGAGGTGTTCCTTTTATGATATGTTTTGGCACTTTACCTTGACAAACAATATTCTGTTCGTTTTCATCTTCTGTAGGACACTTGCACGACGTTGGAAATCCGCAATTGCATAGAATTTTTTCTAGATCTTCTTTACTAAACGCCTCATAAGGGAAACGTGGAATTTTTGACATCATTGAGGTGCAATTAGGAATTCTCGATGAAATATCAGGGTTATAGATAGTATGTGTCCATATTGGCGCTGCGGGCGTAGTCTTGCGAGGGGCTTTGGAAAGAAATGGTGCATGAGCTGGTTTCGTTTTATAGCTCTCTTCATACTGGTAAGCACCGGGATCATAAAACCTGTAGTATTCAGGATCTTGGGAGAACCTATCGCTTAAGCTGTATGCTGTCATTATTTATTTATTTTTTAATAAGTAAGTAATGAAACTACAAATATTGTAAAATGTATTACAAAAATTGTAAACTGCTCTAAATGCATGTTATATAATAGGAAGATTACGAAAAACCTATGAAGATAAACTTCATCACTATACTCGACACATGACAAACAATGACATATACTACTGACCACTACTGACACAAAGTAGGTATGTTATAGTAGTTTATCTTGTTAACAGTTTAGGCTACAACATGCATAATGTTGAGTACTACTTGAAAATTTAAAAATTCGCGTTTCTAATGTCCTCTGCCGCGGCTCAAATAGGCGCGAAGGCGCGAACAATGAGATGGTATGGCGAGAACAAGAGTGGGTAGCGGCCTTAATGCCATTTATTATTACCGCTTCACACCCCTCCACTACTATTTACTTACAGCCGTATTCATAAAAATTCCTTAATGGAGGTTTGATCTGTTCATTAACTAATACACTGATTAAGCCTAATGAACTGTTTATCTAAATGTTGATTCATAAACGCTCACTAAACCTATATTAACTAATATGCCGTTAATTTACCGATTGGAGTTGTTATGTTGCCATCTTGACAAATCTGGATGAAAAATATAAGAACATCACTACTTTTTTTTTTAATTTGACAGCTGCAGTTGACAAAGTTGACATTTGGCGGCAAATCGCAAAATTTAATTTGTTACGACTCGTGATTTTGTTATTAGGTATATTGTTAAAAAATGAATCCAAGGAAAAGAAATGAAAATTGGACCGTAGAAGATAAGGTAGGTAAAAAATCATATGATTTTCTTATGGTCGGCACGGCATTATAATACATGTTTGCGAAGTTGTTACTATCAATTCAACGATTTGCATTACGCCCGCAGATGTTGCTACAAGAACTGGTGAGAGAAAGGGTATCGGTGTTGGAAAATAAAAACACTGATACCAACACCAACACTCGTAAGGTCGCCGCATGGGCTGATCTTGCAGAAAGGTTTGTAGTGTTCAGCTCATCAACTTTTAAGGGACATACCTACTACACATTATGATCTAATAAATGTCATCTCCCTATCACTTTTAGCTTCAACCAAATGCGTAATGGTGCGTTAAGAACTGTGGCCCAATTAAAAACGCAATGGGGCACAATTAAAGCTGCAGAAAAAAAGAAGATCAGTCTTCAACGAAGACTAATATCAAAAACCGGTGGCGGCCCGCCGCCACGAGAGGACCCCACGGGCGCCAACGATTTAAAGGCATGGTTGCCGCTGGAATTCGAGACAGACATGAATGAATTTGATTCAGACAATGTCAACCAGGTGCGTACCTAGTACCTACTTTGTTAACTAGATACATGTTTTGTGATCAAGTTAATTAGGTATTATACACATTTTAGTTATCTAGTACATAAAGGCAAAGATTTGTTTTTGGTTGTTTTTACAACCTGAAAATGTTTAGTTTTAGAACGTGCCAAATTTGACGTTTAATGAGGCTTGTCATGTATATGATGTAGGTACATAAGTATAATTCATTGTTTTCGTTTTACTGTGGGGTCTTATATTATTTATTGTTAAAATGATACAATAAAGAAAGAATCCACAATTGTCTCAAGTAAGTCATGGTTTTCAGTGCCAGTATCTACAAGTATTATATTAACTATTGATAGGTGCTTGTTTTTTGCTCATTTATACCATAGCGTGTGTTCATTTGTTCTAGATCAAAAAGTAATGAATTCGTTATCTAAATTACATAATGATACTGTACATAACTTTTTACCACTACTTTTTTACAAACCTACTGTTAGCAAATCTATTGACTGACTATAAATTATGTTCAATTATTTTTTATCCCACTCTATTCCTATTACTTATGATAATGAAAGTCAATAATACAAAATTAAATGATCTCAATAAAGATTGTACTTATACCACAATAAACTGTATAATGTTCTAATGAAGTCTACGGAAAACTTATGTTCAAAGATGATGAAAGGAATATTTAATTATATATAGCACTCACAATAGTTTTTTTTTATAATTTCATTTGTTTGATAGGCAACTTGAAGGATAAGACATGATTATATTTCTGCAATATATCAAATGTAGCTGTAGTTAAATTCCATAACAATTATGTTTGCTACATTGTCCTTGAAATGTAGCTTATGTATGATCTCATAATAATAATATGATAAGTTAGAAAGATGGATTGTTATCATAAGGCATTTAATTTATAAAAAAATATTTAATTAATTATATTAATTATGTAAAGAAATATTTAATTATTATAATTTTTCAGATCAGAATTTCAGCGGCAAGCAAGCCAGAATCTGAAGTGCCAAAACTGCCAAACCAAGAAGCCCTAGTCGAAATCCCACCTGTGGAGCAGCCAGAGGTGCAGCTGCCACCAGAAGAGGTGCAGCCACAGACCCTCCAGCCAGAAGACTACCATCCAGAGGTTGCTGAAAAAGTACCAACCTCCAACCAGCGGCCATGCTCTTCGGGGCTAGGTACAAGGAGAAGAAAGGTGCTTACTTTTTTGTCTATTGTGACTTTTCTAACTATATTGATGTATTTTCAATTAAATTAAATGTTTAAATTTAGGAAAATCATAAGTACAGTCATCAACAGTGTTACCTCCTGCCAGCCAGAGGCCTATTAATAGGTCTCCTGAAACAAAAGAAATTCTATTCTATTTCCTACACTATTAATCCAAAATTCACTGGCAAACTTTTTTGTCTAGGCAGCAGGAGGATATAGGTACATTTGTTTTGAATTTTAATTTATCTCCTTAACATTAATAGGTACACTTTGGCTGTATTTATTTTGCTGTACTATGGTTGCATATTATGTATAATTTAATTAAAAACCAAGGCATTATTCAATAGTTGCCCAAATCTAATCAGTTGCATATAATTTCAGAAATTGAAGCCAGAAGCTGCACAACTGACCGCCGATATAGCTGCTGTGCAAATTCGGTGCAGGGAAGAGCTTCATAAAATCCAAATGGAAAATGAGAGGCAAAAAAAAAGAATTCTGGCACTGAAAGAGGAATTAATTATGAAAAAAATTGAGTATTATAATAATAAAAAGTAGGTGATTTCATCTTATGCCAAAATTCTTCTTTTTGCCTCTTATTTCTCAATAAGGATTTTGGTGTCAACTTATAATATTCATTGGCCGATCTCAGTCTGCAGTCTGGGAGCATGTCATGTACAGAGCCAATCATTCTTTAACAGGGCAGAGAAATGTTTGACTCTACCACCTGCTTTGGATCCGGTAGTTTGTCTGATAGAGGAACAAGCTAGACATAGACTGTGAGACTAATGTGTTAGATAGTGTTGGGTTTTTTAGTATTGGCAGTATTTTTTTCTACATTATTTTCCATACACATTAAAATTGTGTCTGATTTTAAGATGTAACATTTTTGAAAAGATGTTTCATTGGTGAGTTACGTGTTGGTTAAAAAATACATTAGCCAATTTTATGTAATGTTGGTTGTAGCATTGTGCATATTGTTTTATTTTCATAGAGGTAGACTATTAGATATATCACATTTTCTCCACTGTCAGTCTACTGTAGACCACAAACCCTGATAAATATTTGAAATGTCAATAATATGTAATTAAATAATATATACTGTATAATCTGTTGTCATTGTTTCATTTCATTCACTGGATTGTTATATTTTTTAACTTTCACTATAAGTATTCATTGACCATTCAACTAATCGGAGTGTCAAAGAGTGACCTTTACCTTTAGCCAAAAGCACATGCCTGGCAGTTAGTCTGGTTAATTAAATATTCAAGTTTTTTCCTGTTAGTAACTATGGTACAGTCAAGGAAATTGATGATGTACTATTTCGTAGTTTGTCAGTGACAATAATAGGAGGTTCCTAGCAACTTGGATATTGCTTGTCAATGTGACAAAGTTCGAAATGATACGTAAACGAATTTTCTTTACTGTATTCTTGAAGTACCGTAAAATGCAACAACTTTGCCAACCTGCCACAAGTTTGCCTGTTTTGGAAAAACCTTTTCTAGGTACTAAACCGTTATCTATTTTTTTACTTCTAAGAATGGTAAAAGTAGAATTTATCTGGCTACCGACTTCAATTTATGATTTCATAGAAACAGGTAGTTTTGAAGTAAACCAGTGTCAACGCTTGGAAAACAGCCACGTGTTTTTGTGGTATGCTCAAAACTTTTGTTACTACTGGTAAAAGTTAGTGATGTGATAGATGGATGTGGAAAGTAACAATGCTCTCTTCGATGGTTTTTCCAGGTTTTCATGTAAACACGCTCATTTGAGGCCAGAATGACGAAAGGCAATGTTGGGAATGGTTTAATTGAATTTACATGTCCCAAAATTGCCTGGGTCGCGTTTTATAAAGTTACAATTTACAATTTCGCTGTTTGCCTCTCTTTCTTTCTAGCCAATATGTGCGTGCGTTAGAGAGGCAAACAGCGAAATTGTAAATTGTAACTTTATAAAACGCGACACTGGTCTAGGGTTGTCACTGTTCAGTAATTTTGTTTTATCAATATGAAGTAGGTACTCTCAAAGTAGAAACGTTAAAAACATGTATTATAAATCTATCAAAGATAGGCGTGTAGATTCTTGCCATTTGTATTTTAATGAACAATACTTAAAAATGACCCATTTTCGTCTTAATACTCTTGCGTCTTTTATTTGGCACAGCCCTAGCTATCCTTAAAAGGATGTATGGAAATGTCGTAGAACACGTTACAACTTTGCCTAGGTACGTCGTAAAAAATATGCGTAAGTCGTTATTATGTATTTTCTATTGACAACTTGGCTGTGATGTACTTTTTGCTATGACTTTACAAATGGTTCCCATTTTCAAATACTCCTTCTATTACCATAGATCGGGGCAATGTTGCAGCTTTTGGCTACAACTTTGTCTGCAACTTTAAATGCGTCCACAAGTGAAACTATTCGTATTTGGAAAATTTATACCTATATGTGTATTTTGATCCAGATTAGCTTAGCAATACAATCAAGATAACGTATAATTTAAGAGTTATTAAAAAAAAACATGGATTTCCGTGCAATATTGTAGCATTTTGCCTTATTATTTTTTTATTGGCTGCTGTTAGGTACAGTCAAGGAAATTCATTCACGTAGTCGCCCTCCGATATCGGAGCGGCCACTGAATTCAGTAATATCTGAACAGATAAAAAGGTACATTGAATATTTCAATATCTTTATTAAAAGTAACGCTGAATGAAAGCCCGGAGATGCGCATTGTTTGCCGCCCTGTTGCGCGCGGGGACCACCAGCTCTTCAGCTTGCTCTTCTTCAGCTTGCTCTTCTTCAGCTTGCTCTTCTACAGCATTTTCATCAGCATCTGGTCATAATTAATTCATATAAATAATGAGACAAATCAGAACACCTAAATTGAAAATATATCAACGATCCTACCTATATACCTATAAGACGAGAATCGCTTGTCGTGGTTCATGCCACACTATGCTAAAAGATTTCAAAGATTTACAAAATCACAGTCGCACTTAAAAAACCACTAAGCCGATTTTGATGTAATTTGTTAGGTACGTGTTTATTTAAAAGGAAATGCTAATTTTACACAGTTGCGGTGGAATATACTTTCTACTGGAAATTCGTCCGTATCGACGATGCGGCAGAATTTATATATAAATATGATATATTTTGAATAGGTACATATGTAATATATTTACCTGGAACCGGCTCGTTGCACGCGATGGCAATGTTGTGAAGCACGGCCAGGGCGATAATCGTGGTTTTCGTGTTCGCCAGCTTCACAGACATGCCCTGCTGCAGGCAACGAAACCGGGATTTCCATACCCCGAAGCATCGCTCCACGGTGTTTCGTGTGGCGATGTGGGCTTCATTGTACCTCTCTTCCGCCTGTGTCTGGGGCCCTTAGCACAGGGGTCAAGAGGTACGGCTCCAATTTGTAGCCCGAATCTCCAAGGAGCCTCTTGCCAGGGAACTCTCCCGCTTCAAATCGTTCCCTTAGCGAGCACTCATTGAAAATTCGGGCATCGTGCGTGCTGCCGCGCCACCTCGCCACAACGTCTGTGATTTTCAAAGTGGCATCACATGTAACCTTAAAATAATAAAATATATATAGTTAGTTATAATACGAGTAACATCAGTATAGGTAGTAGGTAGAGACATGGTAGCAATAAGTAATACAGTATTATTTACCTGTACGTTTAAGGAATAATATCCTTTCCTGTTTATATAATACTGGGCGGCATCGCCCCCAGTTTTTTTAATCCTAACATGGGTGCAGTCGATGCACCCAATGATGGATGGAAAGGCCCGCAGGGCGTAAAAACGACGGCAGGCCTCTTCGCGTTCTGCCGCGTTTGCAGGCATTTTTATATAGTGAGCAGAGTGTTTGGCCAGAGCTCGCGCCACTGCTGCGCACACTCTGCTCACTGTTGATTGTGAGAGCCCGTGTAGCTGTGCAGCATCATCTTGGACCTGGAAATGAAGACGGGTAAAACGTCTCTCTTATCATGTTAAGAAAATATAGTTCTATCGCAGGTTAATAAGGTAGAATAACTATGCTTACCTCTCTGCGTCCCCAGTATCGTATTGCAGTCAATACCTGCAACTCCGGCGTTAGACCGGCGCCTCTCCGGTCCTTCATGAGGTCCGCCCGCACCAATTCCACAATGAAATTGATTGTGGCCTTATTAAATCTGTACCGGCGTCTAAATTCCACATCGGGCAGATCCTTTATGGGATCTGCCCTAGTATTATATTTTTTTCGGCGCGGCGGTTGTGGCAATGCATCTAACATATTTATTATTTCTATTGCATTTATTGCTTCCATCTTCCAACAATTCGCAATCCAATGAAATGAATCCAATGTGAAATACCTATCTTTTTTAAATAATTTTCCCGCCATTTCTCATCCGCACATAGATACGAACTACAGGTTAAAAACATCTCGACTTGCGCTCATGTCAAAAACAGCTGTTCGAAATGATGGCCGCCATCTTGTAAAATAAGGCTTAATGAGGAGATAAAGTAGGGTGCACGAGCTCGTAACTTGAGCATGAGATAATGAACTGTTGAGGGACTGATTAGCGCTATTTGACGTTTATGAATAACGTTTTTTGACATCCGTCTCTGAAGGACCCTTCAACAGTCCTCTAACTTTTTATGAATACGGCTGTTATTCACTATTACTATTTCACATGCTGGTAGCAAAACTTGAAATAAACAGGACGCACTTATGCGGAAGAATAAGATGCATGTACGTGGCTTGCTATAGTAATCTCTGATTGTTTGTGATGCACTTGAACATTTTGAACGCGCATTAAAAAATGTCAAAGGAGACGAATCGTAAATTCGTAATCGAATCGAAAGTATGAAATTGTCATGGGATGGGTGCACGAAGTCGTAAAATAATGTTATGGTTGTAATATACCGTAAATCCCGTTATTAACATGGAATTTAGGGATTTTACTGTAGTAGTGCCAACACAAATTGTTGTTTCGCTTTTTAGCAAAATGTAATCAAGTAATATTTTACTGATAATATGGGGGGGATTCAATTGAAATGGTGCTTGTTTTGGGGTTTTATATTTATTTCTGTGTGTACCGGTGAGGAAACAATAGATGAGAACACGTCCTGTAACGTAACGTCTACTTCTCGCGTCGACTATGAGTACAGTACGCAAGTCGTTGGCAGTGAACATATCATTACATTTAAAGGATATTTTCCAAGAAGCACCCGAGAAAACTACGTAACAGCAGCTTTGCGTAATGCCGGGGTAAGCAATTTGTCGATAATGCTATTTTTTTTAATACTCACTGTATATTAATCATACTAAAATCTTGTCCCTTCTAAAAAAAAAATTATAGACCTTTGGAGTTCATTGTATTATCCCCTGTTGATATAAATTACTTCTTTTTATTCTTTGGGTGCTATTTTCTATCAAAGGTTGGCAACCATCATAGCAACTTGAACCAGCAGCTCTAAACAAACAATGTGTGTTCTACCACCATCGTTTCATATCTTTAATAATATGTCCATTGTAAATATATAATGCTGTGTGTATACATTTACATGCCATTAAAATATGTACAAACTTCCATATCCTTCACATACCTACTTGGCATACAAGCTGCACTTATTTTGTGATTATTGAAATTTCATGAGCACTTTGCAATTGATTGGTAGCATGATATATATGACATGTTTCAAAGCTATATGCTTATAGCAGAGTATCATATTTGTCTCACTCGCAACTGGCTCTTTGGTTTCTTTCTGCTCCATTTAGGCCAGAAGTGAAAAGTATTAAAATAAGTAACAAATTTCATAAATAACTGTACATATTTAAAATGAAAACAGGGAATGGTATCAATTACACTTTTAATATAATTCCATAGTGTAGTTTACTTTTCTGTTTTATATACTAACAGTAATTAACAGCCTGTGTAAAAGCAGCATGGCTTTCCATTATTGTTGAACAAATGACATAGGTTGACATCAAAATCCAAGGAACAATACTAAAATGCTAGTTTCATTTGCTTGTGTTTTTTACCAGAACAGAGACGGTATATGCATTTAGGTAGAAATCTCTTTTTTTTTGTATAAATTATATTAGCTATCTATAATATTGCTTCCAAGGTTGGGTTATCAGTTTAAAGCAGAAGTTGGTTGTCAAGAAGATTTATGGGAGAACTTAGTTGTGAAGCTGATTAACAGCAGAAGTTTGCTGTTCCTGACATCTATCAACCTCTACAAACTGTTCATAGTTATCTAGTAACTATTAAATAGTAAAAAAATTAAACTATTTAACTATTAAGTACTTTGGATTAAAACTGATTTGTGGAAAGTTAATTAAAAATGTTAGAACTTAATGTCACAGTCTGGTCATGGAAGCAAATGTATTACACTACACCTCACTTTTGAGTGTAAGTATAGGAGTCACTTTCCAGTTTAGATAGTTCCACGAGAGTTGAGGTCACACACATATCAACGTGTCATGTAAACACATGGGAAATTTGAAATTAATGTTCTTTATTCATACTGACAGCAAACCCAATTGCAAATGTAAGATTGACCAAAAAGTTTGTTCAAGGGATTTGCTTCAATATTTTGACGCAAGTCATTCATTCAGACACTTCATTTTTGCATTTAGTACATCATTTGGATGGGTGTGTAATCATTCACCTCAACTCTGGTGAAATTACCTATAGCTTACCCCTCGTGGAAGTCTTGACCATAGGGCAAAAAGTCAAATAAACCTATGTTTCATCATCAGGAAATATGTAAGCACATAATTTTTATTTTTACCTTGGCTTAAGCAAATAGTGTTATAATTTAAATGTGTGTTGAGAGTTTGCTTTAGTGTGGAGTCATAGTCATGGGAGAAATTTCTTCATGTGTGTTTTAAATTGGATATGTGAACAACCTCATCCCCTTTGAAATTTGAGTGAATATTTTGTTCCGAAGGGAAGTGTCAAGGTGATTTTTACTTAATACTCGAAACACCTCACATATGCTAAAGATACTATACAAGAGAATATACACAACAAACCAGCCAATGCAAATGGCTAAAATTGTAGCTGAATATAACTTTGGCATAGTCAATTTTAAAAATATACAGTTTTTTATAATTTAACTATTATAAAAGTATGTCCAGCAGTGGTTTGGAATAGGTGGATGACGATGATGATTATAACAATTAAAATAGTTTATATCTTGTTAACTAGGTGTTAAATTGGACTATAACCCAGAGAAATAATCCAGCCAAAGAGTACCCCAGTGATTTTGATGTGATATTATTGGAAGAAGGAGACAGACGAGCATTAGATGCGTTGCGGGACCATCCTGCCGTGCGACGAGTTACTGCCCAGAGACAGGTCCAGAGGACTATTAAATATGTGCGAGAGGTAAATAAAATAAAATAAATAAAATAAAATAAAAAGCCTTTTTATTCAAATCAGTATCATTGGTAAGTTTAGTAGGTAAATTTGTTTGAATGTTAGTTTTCTTTGATTTGAACCCCTCTTTGGGTGAAGGCCTCCTCCAACTGCTTCCATAGTTTCCTGTCCCTAGCTTGGGATAGCCAGCTTTTGTCAGCAAATTTTATCAGTTCATCCGCCCAGCGTTGCATTGGCCTACCAGTCCGTCTCTTCCCCGATCGTCCTTTCCATTTGGTAGATTCAATGGTCCATCTTTCATCAGACAAGCGTGCTACGTGCGAGAGGTACAAATAGAATAATATATTTCTTATTTTACAAATGCTTGGAAACACAGACATGTTGATTTTCCCATACCCGGAAGTAAAATTCACATTCAGGCAGGGACCGGATACAGGTATTTTCTGCATACGAAAGTACGTTCATTCGAAATATTAATAAAAAATACGATATATTAAATTACATAAAATATTGAGTATAAACAATAAAAAATTTTTGCTATTTCAAGGTTTTTCTAAAATACCGGTTCCGGTCCCTGGCTTCGCCTTTATGTAGTATACGATTTTGCTTTGCTTGAGCGAAAAGACAATAAGTTGACGCTATGGTTGGATCAACTGATTTTGTTTTTGCGATACGCATGTCGCTGCCATTTTTGGTTCATTAATATGGCCCACGAATTTATAGATGAATCCACTAAAGTTTGAAGATGACAAAAAAATCACCGGGTATAATGTATTGAATATGGATGCTGCTCTTCATATACTACCATTGTTATGTTGCAGGAGGAATGTGGTCCTGCTGGTTGCCTGTACGCCGGGTGGCGCAGTCATCGCGCCCGTGCTCTCCGCTCTCTCCGGCAGCCAAGAGAGGTGCTTGTTCCGTTCCAATCTTTCCACCTTAAAACATGATCTTTCTAAAAGCAGACTATATTAAATATTTAAGATGATTCCGACATCCATTTCAAAACGCATGAAAGTACTTAATTAAGTAAATAGAAGATAAAGAATCTTACACAAAAATCAAAAGATCCACATTCAAATGATTAACAATTTATATTGTTAGGGATTTTCTAAAAAACTATTTTATTTTCAGAATGGATATACCTCCAGAAAACTCTTGAGGACTGTGCCTAGGCAAATAACATCTGTGCTGAAAGCTGATTTGCTCTGGTCCCTTGGTGTTACTGGTATGTTCATTTTATGCCACATGCCGATTTAAAGGTTGCTGTATGAAGACCTAAATGTAACATGCGGTGCTCCAATCGTTCTCCGTTTTGACTCTAGAGCGATGGTTTTTCTCTCTATAATATTACCGCTTACAGGCGAGCAACTTGAGGGTATTCGATATTTTTTTCGCCGCCTATGGCGCCTGCCATAGGCGGCGCTACGTAGGCGTGAGGTCCAAACAGCTGTCAGATTCAAACAATGTTCCTAAAGTAACGGTTAAAACAATAAAAAAACCGAAAGAATGTAGAAAATTAAATTCGCGTATTTATTTTGACAGTTCGTTGGACCTTACACCATATCACCGCCCCATAGCGCTAGAGCTAGATAAAGGATCAAAATCAGATAAGTATTGTCAGGCATATCTCGCGACAACATCATGCACACAATTTAAAATAATTCGACAGAGTATTGTATATTTTGGATAGGTTTTGAAGAAACGAGAACGAAGACAACTACTTATAGGGTGTTTCACTCTGCTATCTTTTTTCGAAGGGCCTCTGTTAACCTCGACGATGTATCTTTTGATCTGAAAGTAGGGTCAGTTCCGTTATGATTTTAACTATGGTACTAATATCGTATGCTAAGATGTCTACGTTTACAGGGGAGGGTATTAAGGTAGCCGTATTCGACACGGGCCTGGCACGTCACCACCCGCACTTCGGGCGCGTGCGTGAGCGCACGGACTGGACAGGCGAAAATACGCTCGACGACGCACTCGGCCATGGGACCTTCGTCGCCGGCGTCATCGCCTCGCGGGCTGACTGCCTTGGCTTCGCACCCGACGCTGATCTCCATATATTTAGGGTTTTCACTGACAACCAGGTAATTTCATTCGTAAGGCTTCCTTGCTTAGCATAAGTGTAAGGCGACAGTAGGTATCTCGGGAGCCAAATAGATACTTGTCATAGTCTTACCGTATTAATGAAAAGGGGACGGGTGTCTATTTCGCCCGCGCCGCGGTATACTATTGTCTGTTGTGCAAGGGTGCTGCATGGACTGGACGGATGGAGGTGAATTGCGATTCGGAAGTAATTCCGAATCACCATTCACCTTAAAAAAAAATTAACAATAAATATGTTTGGACCGAGTTACCTCTCGAGCTGTCCTTTTCTTTTATATGCTTAGGAAAAAGATAGTGTCATTTTTATCTGACGGATAGATTTATATATATGATATTTATCCGGGGATTGTGAAGCAGGCCGTAAAACTAATTGAGATCATTATATGCAGCGTGAGATAATCGACCTCTGATTTGCTGGGGTCCGTTTACCTACGGCGAACATCGATAATTCTGGTGTATTTATCTCTGTCGCTCCAATGAGGTGTAATTAGGGTGACAGAGCCAGAGACTATTATAAGATTTTCGAAGTTCGCGAAGTATCGCTAACCAGTACGTAATGTTATGACTAATTACTCATCACGTTATTGTTACACCACGGTAAGGTGTTATGGGAATGGGACTTATTTTTACACTGACTGTTTATCTGTAGACTTGGTACTCGTGTGCGGAAGTAACTATAATTCCTTGAAACCAAGATTTCTTGTAAATAAAATATGATCAAGAAAAATGATAAGAAGTTTATCTTATCATAATGATACTTGTAATAGATAATGCTTTCGTGGTTTATTTGTTTTTTCCAGCGGATGATTTGCCTAAATATTGCTTATGAATGATTAATTGGAATATATTATACGAAATCATTCTGGAACGTAGAGTTTTCCAACGAATTGAATTCATACCTCGCGTTGGGAAAAATCCTTGAAAAGATCCCTAATAAAATAAGATATAACACTGAACGTATTGCGAAAACACAAATCAAATTATTTATTAACGAAATCTTTTGGTTAGTACTTTTTATTTTTCCTCAGTAGTCACACTACTTAATACTATATAAATTATAAATATTAGATGTCTTAAACCAAAGAAAAAGTCCCCACCTCGGACATTAGGTGATCTTGGTCGTTTTTCTTTGGTATATGACATCTAATATTTATTTGGCGTTTTATTTGGCGAGGATTGATGATGGGCATGTAGCATCATCAATATTTATTTATTTTAGTGGACACACTACTGCTGGCCCAGCGTGGCGATTATGGGCATTTACCTCCTAATGCATCCATACGCATAGGCTAATTAGAGGCCGTTGAGGACTGATGTAGGTTGATGTTGTGAGGTGTGGTTCGTCACCAGGTATCATACACGTCGTGGTTCCTGGACGCGTTCAACTACGCGATCATGCGCAAGATCGACGTGCTGAACCTGAGCATCGGAGGACCTGACTTCATGGATCACCCGTTCGTGGATAAGGTGTGGGAGCTCAGCGCTAACAAGGTGATCACTGTTCTGAATATAATTATTCTATACATGTATGTGTATTTGTAAGACTCTCCCTTTGATTTGTCCTTGAACGCCCGTGCTTTAGCTTCATGCTCAGTGCGAATGTAGCTCCAGCTCGTTAGGCAAACCAGAGTTGGAAATGTATTTTGATTAGATTATATTGCATTAATTTTATTTTAAGATTTGTATGGTAATTATTCTTTCTTTTCTAACTAGCCTTGCTTGCGAATACCTTGTTCTTAATTTAGAATTCTTCGTGCTACCCGGATGACTCTATCTATAGTTCCATTATTAACCATTTCGTCACACTTACTGGAAAAATATAGTATTTCATGCAGTTGCAGGCATACTATAGGACAATCGGCAATGAGTTAAATTTCTGGTTCAATCTTGATATCATTGTCACTAGCTACAGGCTACAGCCGAAATCTTAGCTTGTGCGGGATGGGATGCCGCAAACTTGAACTTAGCTTAAATAAAAAAATGCTAACTATTGGTGTCAGTGTCCTATATTTTTTTGTGGATATTTCAGGAAGGTATACCTTGTTGAAGTGAAGAAGTGGTACCTAAAATGAAGCCGCGAATTTCACGAATATGATTGTAACTTCTGTAATTGTGTGGCATCCATGCGAATGTGCATAAACTGCAATTTTTTCTAAACTCGTACAGTAAAATTCTAAATAGCTGCATTGCGAAAATATGTATAGTTAGGTTGATATAAAAAACAACATTAATATTTTCTTCGGTTACCGCGAGAATTAACTCATGAAATAAAAAAAAAAGATTTCGTCGAATTGTAAACCTCCTCCTTTCTGAAGTCGGTTAAAAACTATGGAAAACGGATAAACTCGCGTATAGTAATCGAATTTAAATTTATCCCTATTGTGGATAGTTTTGCACGATAATCTGTATGCGTAACACAAGTATGCGTTCACTTCCGAAAATGTCTTTGTTTGGAGCAATCTTCACGTCACACGTTACGTCACAAGTTAAATTCATTTCATATACGCGAGTTTATACGTTTTCCATAGTTTTATTTCAAAAACATATTAATTAATATCATGGGAAATGCTTACACAAATCTCTAAGTAAGCTCAATTAAAGCTTGTCTTGCGAATACAAAGCGACGTTATATAAAATAGATAGATACTACAAAATAGATAAATAACTAAGAGGCAAATATTTTAACTTTCTAAGCGTGCTCATTACCAACTAAGCTTGTGACAGACTTAGACATAGATAGATACGCACACAAAAACTGCATGCATATTTGTTTCCAACTTGCTCAGCGATAGCATTTTTTCTAGGTCTTTTAAAGGTATAAATAGCCAATGCGCATTACATTATAAGAGCCATTTCAACTGCTTACATGTTTAAACAAAATGCCAAATAAGGTTCACTTATATTGAGAACCAGTACCTAAATAAACATTCATACTTTAACACATTCCAATTCGTACTACAGGTGATAATGGTGTCAGCCATCGGCAATGACGGTCCGCTGTACGGCACTCTGAACAACCCCGCCGACCAGATGGATGTGATCGGCGTCGGCGGCATTGGCTTCGACGACCGCATCGCCAAGTTCTCCTCGCGCGGCATGACCACGTGGGAGCTGCCACATGTAAGACTTGGCAGACTAGTACCAGTGTACGGCGCCGAACAACCCCGCCGACCAGATGGATGTGATCGGCGTCGGCGGCATCGGCTTCGACGACCGCATCGCCAAGTTCTCCTCCCGCGGCATGACCACGTGGGAGCTGCCACATGTAAGACTTGGCAGACTAGTACCAGTGTACGGCGCCGAACAACCCCGCCGACCAGATGGATGTGATCGGTGTCGGCGGCATTGGCTTCGACGACCGCATCGCCAAGTTCTCCCGCGGCATGACCACGTGGGAGCTGCCACATGTAAGACTTGGCAGACTGTAGTACCAATGTACGGCGCCGAACAACCCCGCCAACCAGATGGATGTGATCGGCGTCGGCGGCATCGGCTTCGACGACCGCATCGCCAAGTTCTCCTCGCGCGGCATGACCACGTGGGAGCTGCCACATGTAAGACTTGGCAGACTAGTACCAATGTACGGCGCCGAACAACCCCGCCGACCAGATGGATGTGATCGGCGTCGGCGGCATCGGCTTCGACGACCGCATCGCCAAGTTCTCCTCGCGCGGCATGACCACGTGGGAGCTGCCACATGTAAGACTTGGCAGACTGTAGTACCAATGTACGGCGCCGAACAACCCGGCCAACAGGATTATCGTCATTAGCGTCGGTCGCATTGGCTTCGACAAATTCTTCTCATGCAACATGACTTAGTGGGAACCGGACTAGGTCGATTTGTATAAGATGTCCCAAGATATTTATTATTACTGCTGTACGGCATCGACCGGATGAAGGTCATCGGATCGGATCGGATGATTCTCCTCGCACGGCGTGACCACGTGGGAGATATGTGTACTTGAAAAACGATAATGCCATTGTATGACTGCCAACAGCATTAGTGCCGACAGCAAAACATTCCAACTTATCCCAATCCCACTTGAACTTAATATTTTTGTGGCAGGGTTATGGCCGCATGAAGCCCGATATCGTGACGTACGGCAGCGGAGTGCGAGGCTCGAGTGTCACGGGGGGGTGCAGGTCTCTTAGCGGTAAGCATAGTACTCGGTTTACAAGTAATTATTGCTTCTCTTTTATCTTAAGTGCCAATATTTTTCATGAATATTGGGGCATTATTTCGCCCTCGACAATACTATGTGGTTTCGCAAGACAAATTATTTTCCGAAATAAAATTGGTGTTTTTTTGTTGTTGTATTTATAACAGTATTTATTCCATAGGCGGTACCGTAGAAACGTGTGTGTATTCCGATCATTTGAGTTCTCTTTCGAGTTATTACTTAATTTTTTTTTAGCAATTTTTGACCCCGCTGGTCACGAAAGAAAACTTCGATCCACAATGAAATTGAGTTTGTACGGGATATTGGTGGACTTTTTCATGGAATGCCTCTATAACGTTATGTGACAGAAGTAACATCGAATGTGGGACCACAATTAAGTATGGTTATAGGTTATAGCAACCATCCGTTATTTCCACAAATATGTTGTGGGATTACGTAGAATCAGAATATTTATTTGTATAAACATAGATACATAAAGGTGGTAACATTTCGATTTAATTTTCAAAAAAAAAATCAAATACTTTATTCGTTGATCATAGGTAGTCTTACAACATTAAATTGTAGAAGATGGTAAGTTAGGTAGATTTGTACAGCTATGTCGTACCCAACCCATGGGCAAACGAATGATTTTGCTTGGCATGCACATGTTTTTATTTTAGAGCACTAATTTTAGTAGACGTGTGTAAGAATAATTTCACGATAATTCCATTAACCAACCTCAGGCACGTCAGTGGCGTCCCCAGTAGTGGCGGGCGCCATAGCGCTGCTGGCGAGCGGCGTCCCCCGCGGCAGCCTCACGCCGGCCGCGGTGAAGCAGGCGCTGTGCGTCACGGCGCGGCGGCTGCCCGGCGCCAACATGTTCGAGCAGGGCCACGGGAAACTCGACCTGATTAGCGCGTACCAGGTACTGTCGCCACCTGATACTTTAACTACAGTCATCATCCCTATTCCATTAACCAACCTCAGGCACGTCAGTGGCGTCGCCAGTAGTGGCGTCACGGCGCGGCGGCTGCCCGGCGCCAACATGTTCGAGCAGGGCCACGGGAAACTCGACCTGATTAGCGCGTACCAAGTACTGTCGCCATCTGATACGTTAACTACAGTCATCATCCCTATTCCATTAACCAACCTCAGGCACGTCAGTGGCGTCGCCAGTAGTGGCGGGCGCCATAGCGCTGCTGGCGAGCGGCGTCCCCCGCGGCAGCCTCACGCCGGCCGCGGTGAAGCAGGCGCTGTGCGTCACGGCGCGGCGGCTGCCCGGCGCCAACATGTTCGAGCAGGGCCACGGGAAACTCGACCTCATTAGCGCGTACCAAGTACTGTTGCTACCTGATACTTTATTTACAGACACACAC
This sequence comes from Thaumatotibia leucotreta, assembly GCA_025490895.1. Lineage (NCBI taxonomy): Eukaryota > Metazoa > Arthropoda > Insecta > Lepidoptera > Tortricidae > Thaumatotibia > Thaumatotibia leucotreta. The sequence continues at coordinate 38,633 of JALPQI010006543.1, forward strand.
ATAGTTAGAAATATATCTTTCGACCACGAAGCTACACCGTAACAACTAACCCTTATTCATAAACGTCTCTTAACACAGCAAGCCGCTAAGTATTGTTTGTCCCTTTCAGTCTTATCAATATATCTGTATAAGCGAGAGGGATAAACAATAATAAGCGGTTTGCTAAATTAAGAGAATTTAGTGAATAAGGGGGTAAATATATAGATGCGTTATAAGTAGGGCTGCCAACCAAAGATCACAAATATGCGGTACATTAGCGAATAAAATGCGGGACTTTGCTATAAAATGCGGGACGAATGAGAAAGCGTATTAAAGGATAAAAACCGTCCAAGTGCGAGTCGGACTCGTACACAAAGAGTTCCGTGGCAACAAATACAACAGACTTACGAATTTTCCTGCAAACTACTATACGTAAGGAACTATTTTCTGTATTTTTGCCAAATATTTAGCCCTGTAGTTTCCGAGGACGGGGGTGGTCTATTTCCCCTATTTTTTAAAATAACTTCAATGTTATTTACATATCATACAATAATAAAAAAATAAAAATTAAATACGATCACACTAAGTCCTCCATTTGAATGATGCAGTTTAACGTATTCATATTTTTATTTTAGTATTTCCAGTTTAGTATTCCCTGAAAAGCGGGACAATCTGCGTCCCGCGCGAACCCTTTGCGGGACTCATACTTTAGGGCCCCAGAAACGGGACGTCCCGCATATAGCGGGACAGTTGGCAGCCCTAGTTATAAGGTCATAACATCGTCCATATTATTTAACTAAGCGAACCTACTAGAAAATCAATATTATACAGAAAATTCTCCGAAATAAGTTATAAGCCTGTATTTCGATATTGGCAAATACACTTTGCTATAACCAGCAAAGAGTAAAAGCTTGGGGAAAAAAGGTCAATAATACAGAGGGTTTGTACACAAATAATTACTTTCTGCATAGTCTCTTTATCATTTTCGTACCTGACCAAAGATTGAATGAACCTGCTATATCTTATCCACCAAAGCCACTAAACCTATAGAGCCCGTTTGACAGTAAAGGCTTATGTTTACGTTATCTCCACAGTTTTTGAAAGAATACGAGCCGCAAGCGAGCCTGAGTCCGCCCTACATAGACCTAACCGAGTGCCAATACATGTGGCCGTACTGCACGCAGCCGCTGTACTACAGCGCGCAACCGACCATCGCCAACGTGACCGTCATCAACGGGCTCGGCGTCTCCGGACACGTGGTACGTATAGGGCAAAACCTTCAGGAATCACTAATACACTGGAAATAGATAATTGGCAGTACATGTGCCCGTACTGCACGCAGCCGCTGTACTACAGCGCGCAACCGACCATCGCCAACGTGACCGTCATCAACGGGCTCGGCGTCTCCGGACACGTGGTACGTATAGGACAAAACCTTCAGGAATCACTAATACACTGGAAATAGATAATTGGCAGTACATGTGGCCGCACGCAGCCGCTGTACTACAGCGCGCAACCGACCATCGCCAACGTGACCGTCATCAACGGGCTCGGCGTCTCCGGACACGTGGTACGTATAGGGCAAAACCTTCAGGAATCACTAATACACTGGAAATAGATAATTGGCAGTACATGTGCCCGTACTGCACGCAGCCGCTGTACTACAGCGCGCAACCGACCATCGCCAACGTGACCGTCATCAACGGGCTCGGCGTCTCCGGACACGTGGTACGTATAGGACAAAACCTTCAGGAATCACTAATACACTGGAAATAGATAATTGGCAGTACATGTGGCCGCACGCAGCCGCTGTACTACAGCGCGCAACCGACCATCGCCAACGTGACCGTCATCAACGGGCTCGGCGTCTCCGGACACGTGGTACGTATAGGTCAAAACCTTCAGGAATCACTAATACACTGGAAATAGATAATTGGCAGTACATGTGCCCGTACTGCACGCAGCCGCTGTACTACAGCGCGCAACCGACCATCGCCAACGTGACCGTCATCAACGGGCTCGGTGTCTCCGGACACGTGGTACGTATAGGGCAAAACCTTCACGTATCACTAATACACTGGAAGTAGATAATTGGCAGTACATGTGGCCGTACTGCACGCAGCCGCTGTACTACAGCGCGCAACCGACCATCGCCAACGTGACCGTCATCAACGGGCTCGGCGTCTCCGGACACGTGGTACGTATAGGTACCTTCAGGAATCACTAATACACTGGAAATAGATAATTGGCAGTACATGTGGCCGTATTGCACGCAGCCGCTGTACTACAGCGCGCAACCGACCATCGCCAACGTGACCGTCATCAACGGGCTCGGTGTCTCTGGACACGTGGTACGTATAGGTCAAAACCTTCAGGAATCACTAATACACTGGAAGTAGATAATTGGCAGTACATGTGGCCGTACTGCACGCAGCCGCTGTACTACAGCGCGCAACCGACCATCGCCAACCTGACCGTCATCAACGGGCTCGGTGTCTCCGGACACGTGGTACGTATAGGTCAAAACGAATCACTAATATACGATAATAGATAAGTGCTAGTACATGTGGCCGTACTGCACGCAGCCGCTGTACTACAACGCGCAACCGACCATCGCCAACGTGACCGTCATCAACGGGCTCGGCGTCTCCGGACACGTGGTACGTATAGGTCAAAACGAACCACTAACATACGATAATAGATTAGTGGCAGTACATGCGGCCGTACTGTACTACAACCGCAACCTACCATCGCCAACCTGACCGTGATCAACTTTTATTCTATCATAGAAAACTGAAAAGTATTCTAATAGTATTCTGATATGGTCAAAGGCGCCTGGCCTTGTAAGGGATTGCATATATCCGAGAAAATTGACTGATGGTTGCTAAAACCGAGTGGCCAAGCGGTGCAGGCATCAGCTGCGAAAGCTAAACAAGTGTGTTCGATTTCCGCCTCGGACGTTGGTGATCTTGGTCGTTTTTTTTTTGGTACATGACATCCAATATTTATAAACTTCTATTCTGTTACATTTCATTCGTTGTGATCAAATCTTATACTTTTCAACAATGTCTGCATTTAATAAAGTGGATAAAGTACAATACGTATTGTAATAATCTGTACGTGTTCTTTGTTTTATAGAAAGCAGTAAGCTGGCATCCACACCTACCGCACGGGCCGCTGTTGTCGGTGGCGGCCGACTACAGCGCCATCCTGTGGCCGTGGTCCGGCTGGCTCGCGCTCAGCTTCTCTGTGCTGGAGGGCGGCTCGTCCTACGACGGTGTAGTGGAGGTATGTAGTGTGCTGACAGTGAGCCATCCACACCTACCTCACGGGCCGCTGTTGTCGGTGGCGGCCGACTACAGCGCCATCCTGTGGCCGTGGTCCGGCTGGCTCGCGCTCAGCTTCTCTGTGCTGGAGGGCGGCTCGTCCTACGACGGTGTAGTGGAGGTATGTAGTGTGCTGACAGTGAGCCATCCACACCTACCTCACGGGCCGCTGTTGTCGGTGGCGGCCGACTACAGCGCCATCCTGTGGCCGTGGTCCGGCTGGCTCGCGCTCAGCTTCTCTGTGCTGGAGGGCGGCTCGTCCTACGACGGTGTAGTGGAGGTATGTAGTGTGCTGACAGTGAGCCATCCACACCTACCTCACGGGCCGCTGTTGTCGGTGGCGGCCGACTACAGCGCCATCCTGTGGCCGTGGTCCGGCTGGCTCGCGCTCAGCTTCTCTGTGCTGGAGGGCGGCTCGTCCTACGACGGTGTAGTGGAGGTATGTAGTGTGCTGACAGTGAGCCATCCACACCTACCGCACGGGCCGCTGTTGTCGGTGGCGGCCGACTACAGCGCCATCCTGTGGCCGTGGTCCGGCTGGCTCGCGCTCAGCTTCTCTGTGCTGGAGGGCGGCTCGTCCTACGACGGTGTAGTGGAGGTATGTAGTGTGCTGACAGTGAGCCATCCACACCTACCTCACGGGCCGCTGTTGTCGGTGGCGGCCGACTACAGCGCCATCCTGTGGCCGTGGTCCGGCTGGCTCGCGCTCAGCTTCTCTGTGCTGGAGGGCGGCTCGTCCTACGACGGTGTAGTGGAGGTATGTAGTGTGCTGACAGTGAGCCATCCACACCTACCTCACGGGCCGCTGTTGTCGGTGGCGGCCGACTACAGCGCCATCCTGTGGCCGTGGTCCGGCTGGCTCGCGCTCAGCTTCTCTGTGCTGGAGGGCGGCTCGTCCTACGACGGTGTAGTGGAGGTATGTAGTGTGCTGACAGTGAGCCATCCACACCTACCTCACGGGCCGCTGTTGTCGGTGGCGGCCGACTACAGCGCCATCCTGTGGCCGTGGTCCGGCTGGCTCGCGCTCAGCTTCTCTGTGCTGGAGGGCGGCTCGTCCTACGACGGTGTAGTGGAGGTATGTAGTGTGCTGACAGTGAGCCATCCACACCTACCGCACGGGCCGCTGTTGTCGGTGGCGGCCGACTACAGCGCCATCCTGTGGCCGTGGTCCGGCTGGCTCGCGCTCAGCTTCTCTGTGCTGGAGGGCGGCTCGTCCTACGACGGTGTAGTGGAGGTATGTAGTGTGCTGACAGTGAGCCATCCACACCTACCGCACGGGCCGCTGTTGTCGGTGGCGGCCGACTACAGCGCCATCCTGTGGCCGTGGTCCGGCTGGCTCGCGCTCAGCTTCTCTGTGCTGGAGGGCGGCTCGTCCTACGACGGTGTAGTGGAGGTATGTAGTGTGCTGACAGTGAGCCATCCACACCTACCTCACGGGCCGCTGTTGTCGGTGGCGGCCGACTACAGCGCCATCCTGTGGCCGTGGTCCGGCTGGCTCGCGCTCAGCTTCTCTGTGCTGGAGGGCGGCTCGTCCTACGACGGTGTAGTGGAGGTATGTAGTGTGCTGACAGTGAGCCATCCACACCTACCTCACGGGCCGCTGTTGTCGGTGGCGGCCGACTACAGCGCCATCCTGTGGCCGTGGTCCGGCTGGCTCGCGCTCAGCTTCTCTGTGCTGGAGGGCGGCTCGTCCTACGACGGTGTAGTGGAGGTATGTAGTGTGCTGACAGTGAGCCATCCACACCTACCTCACGGGCCGCTGTTGTCGGTGGCGGCCGACTACAGCGCCATCCTGTGGCCGTGGTCCGGCTGGCTCGCGCTCAGCTTCTCTGTGCTGGAGGGCGGCTCGTCCTACGACGGTGTAGTGGAGGTATGTAGTGTGCTGACAGTGAGCCATCCACACCTACCTCACGGGCCGCTGTTGTCGGTGGCGGCCGACTACAGCGCCATCCTGTGGCCGTGGTCCGGCTGGCTCGCGCTCAGCTTCTCTGTGCTGGAGGGCGGCTCGTCCTACGACGGTGTAGTGGAGGTAGGCATGTGCTGACACTGAATCCTTGGTTCGTAGCGTTCGTGAATGGTGAACGAAAGGCAACTGTCTTTATCGCATTAATAGAAAAGAGTGAGAGAAACTAAGATACGCTTCTGCGTGTTAGCGATTGGAAACTTGACTACGCACTCTGCAGCTCTGATAAGAACCCGCTATGATTCCTGTTGCTCTAGTACGGCAAGCTCGGAATCACGGGTATAATCACATTTTTGGACGGAAAAATTAATCCCGATCGGGAGGAAAAGGGTAGTCTATTTTTATAGTTTAATATTGTTTTAATAAGTTTGACATTTGTTTGCACAGGGCCACGTGAACGTGACTATCGAAAGCCACGACGAGACTGGCGAAACTGCTATGAGGAACACCACGTTGATGCTGCCAATAAGGTAAATAACTGACCGATTCCTAACGAAAGTATCGTTTGCTGTTTAAATAAGACGTTGCATTAATTTAAACCCGCAGAGCGCGCATTATCCCCGTACCGGTGCGTTCGCGACGCCTGCTCTGGGACCAGTTCCACAGTCTCCGCTACCCGGGCGGGTACTTCCCGCGAGACGACCTGCGCGCCAAGCACGACCCGCTCGACTGGCACGCCGACCACCTGCACACCAACTTCCGCGACATGTACCGCCGGCTGCGCGACCACGGCTTCTACCTCGAGGTCATGGGTGAGTGTTGCATATACACTGTCTCTGTAGCGTCCACTCTAGGACCACTGCCACTACGCTACTCGGACGGGTACTTCCCGCGAGACGACCTGCAACTACACAGCAACTTCCGCGACATGTACCGCCGGCTGCGCGACCACGGCTTCTACCTCGAGGTCATGGGTGAGGGTTGCATACTCAATGTCCCTGTAGCGTTCACTCTAGGACCACTGACACTGCGCTACCCGGGCGGGTACTTCTCACGAGACGACCTGCAACTACACAGCAACTTCCGCGACATGTACCGCCGGCTGCGCGACCACGGCTTCTACCTCGAGGTCATGGGTGAGCATAGATATATGAAAGAGAGAGATTTGTAACGAAGCGAAATTGTAATGAGTCTCGGTGTCTCCGAGGTCGGGCCTTTGCCACGCTGTGATTGGCTAAAGCGCTACCATATGATGTGGCACTAGAGAGGAGGCTACGTCGATAAATTATTATCCATAGATATTTGATAAGGCCGGAATATTAAGAAAAACATTAAAATCGATCTATCATTTAATAAGAAATAAATACAGATTAAAATATCGCATTGGACGATGTATCTAATCTTTATAAACATTATGTTATCCGTCGCGCCCTTGTTAGCGCGAAAATACCGGCCGTCCTAGAGCCCAAACGGTCTGGCCAGGGACGACGGCAAGAGGCCTGACGGAATGACGCTGGTGCCCTGGAGCATGGGCCGGCCGCTAGTTTGGGACGCCACCTGCGTTGACACTCTGGCGCCGTCCCATGTTTCGGTCACCGGCGTTGCTGCTGGCGCCGCGGCATCATTAGCTGAAAGTCTCAAGCGCCGCAAATATGCTGCTTTAGGAACCAGCTACATATTTGCGGCGTTTGGTGTGGAGACCTTGGGGCCATGGGGGCCAAGTGCACATGGACTTTTTAAAGATCTAGCGGCTCGCCTAAGAGAGACCTCAGGCGACCAGAGGGCTGGCCAGTACCTTGCACAGCGTTTAAGTATAGCTATACAACGGGGGAATGCGGCCAGCCTTCTGGGTACCTTGCCCACTGACGGCAATTTAGGCCAATTTTTTTATTTATAGGTAGTCAAGTCCTTATATTGTTTGTTTTCATTTTATGTCATTTAATAATAAATTAGAAAACTTTTTTCTTACTTTCGTGTCGGATCTGGTTTGTAAATAATAAACTACAGAATGTCAATTATAAACATATATTTGAATATGAACAAAGCAATTTATTAACGACATTATCTTAATTGTGGCTGGGAATCACATGAACAAATAATTATTTAGACGGTTGTACCCTTAATAAATATAATGTTATCAGCCGTTTCCGCGATGGTCACATATTTAAATAAAACAATTTCAACCTTTGACAGCGGTTATTGTAAAAGGCTAAAAATAATGTAATACGCGATATAATCTATACATATTGTTTTACCTTTATGAAGATAAGATATTGATACAAAGGTCAAAATATGAAAGAAAAATTGAATATAATATAATTTATCGACCCTATTTGTCATCGGCACGGTCAGTCGTACCTCTAGTTCGCGGCCTGCTCGCAGCGGCCGTACCAAGAAATGACAGGACGGTTGTGAATATCGCTAGCAATTGGATACATTGCACGGTCACTTACCAAATTGCAACTTGCTTGCTATTCTAAGCCGTCAATGTAAAACGCACATACAATTTGTCACTGAATAGTTCAACCAATTGGTACGCCCAAGTAAAATCATTATGACATTTATGTCAGCGGTTTGTTGTTATATATTATTTGTAAAAATACGTGGTTTTGTCAACTAATAACTAAAAACATCAATACTTTCATGTGGTACGTGACTCAATAGTCCTTGAAATGTTTATTTACACTCCTATTTTTACAATAAATAACGGCACAATTCGGCATTTTGCGGATATGTCCGAGCTCACCCTGCAGTCGCGGGTAAGTTGCGACTGGCTCATAGGGCGCGCATCTGTCACACTATAAAGGCCTATCGGCCATAACGCTGCGACATGTTCCATGCCACCGTTAGCTATCTATACTGATCTGTGTGGGTGAGTGTTGCATACACACTGTCTCTGTAGCGTTCACTCTAGGACCACTGCCACTGCGCTACCCGGGCGGGTACTTCCCGCGAGACGACCTGCGCGCCAAGCACGACCCGCTCGACTGGCACGCCGACCACCTGCACACCAACTTCCGCGACATGTACCGCCGGCTGCGCGACCACGGCTTCTACCTCGAGGTCATGGGTGAGTGTTGCATATACACTGTCTCTGTAGCGTCCACTCTAGGACCACTGCCACTACGCTACTCGGACGGGTACTTCCCGCGAGACGACCTGCAACTACACAGCAACTTCCGCGACATGTACCGCCGGCTGCGCGACCACGGCTTCTACCTCGAGGTCATGGGTGAGTGTTGCATACACACTGTCCCTGTAGCGTTCACTCTAGGACCACTGACACTGCGCTACCCGGGCGGGTACTTCTCACGAGACGACCTGCAACTACACAGCAACTTCCGCGACATGTACCGCCGGCTGCGCGACCACGGCTTCTACCTCGAGGTCATGGGTGAGTGTTGCATATACACTTCCCTGTAGCGTTCACTCTAGGACCACTGACACTGCGCTACCCGGGCGGGTACTTCTCACGAGACGACCTGCAACTACACAGCAACTTCCGCGACATGTACCGCCGGCTGCGCGACCACGGCTTCTACCTCGAGGTCATGGGTGAGTGTTGCATATACACTTCCCTGTAGCGTTCACTCTAGGACCGCAGCCACTGCGCTACCCGGGCGGGCACTTCCCGCGAGACGACCTGCGCGCCAAGCACGACCCGCTCGACTGGCACGCCGACCACCTGCACACCAACTTCCGCGACATGTACCGCCGGCTGCGCGACCACGGCTTCTACCTCGAGGTCATGGGTGAGTGTTGCATACACACTGTCCCTGTAGCGTCCACTCTAGGACCACTGCCACTGCGCTACCCGGGCGGGTACAGTCACCACATGGGAATGTTGAGCCACTTGGCAATGGATGCAATTTGGTCGTGTAATATTATGGGTTCGGTATTTTTCGTTAGCAGGCACAATCGCGACATGACCGATGTTCCCCGATGATATGTCAGTCAAATACGAATCTTTGTTGCGTCAAAATTTCAGTATGTCAAAACTAGTTGAAATAATAAAATTTTCTTCGTCTACGAGAATTAAGGATCAGTCATCGGCCATTATTAGACGCTAGATGTCGTTGTTCCTAGAGGAAACTGGATAACGACAGTTCTTCATAGATTTGTCTAAAACCGTTTAGTAATTTATTCGTATTTGCTTCAAATCGGTTGCCATGACTTATCTGACATTAATAGGCGAGGTATTTTTTCCATTCAAGATATTATATAAATAGGTAAGTTATCGAGTAATTTGAAATTATTTTTTTCATTGACAGAGACAAATGCTATTGCTGTCTTTATTAAAGTATATTTATCATTCGTTACAGCTCAGTTGACGTTAGTTGAAAACTTATGTAATGTAACCTTTGTAGAAATATGGTAGGTAACCTTTGACAATCTACCTATAATCCTATAATCTGTCAATAGCCATAAAAATGTTTAGTAGAAACTTGAAAGTTTCTGACTGAAATTCTAACTTTGTAAAAATACCTGTCAGTGACAGCCGTTAAAAGTGAACGAAATTACCGGGCTCTGAAGTTAGATTGACGTCTCCAGGACTAAAGCGGATGTTATAATTATAACATAACCATAGTAACGTCAGCTTCCGGATTGGTTAAACATTTTTGTTATTACGTAACCATGGTAATGTCACCTTCTGAAGAATACGCGAGCGGTCATTGCCTAACCGTAGCAACGACCGCCTATTGGTCAGCAGAGTTCGGCCGAAGTCGTGATACCAGCCTCATAAGAGTTCGGAACCCGATTTGTATTATTCGACCAAGTTGCGAACAGTGGCAAGTGGCTCAACAATCCCGTGTGGTGACTGTACTTCCCGCGAGACGACCTGCGCGCCAAGCACGACCCGCTCGACTGGCACGCCGACCACCTGCACACCAACTTCCGCGACATGTACCGCCGGCTGCGCGACCACGGCTTTACCTCGAGGTCATGGGTGAGTGTTGCATATACACTTCCCTGTAGCGTCCACTCTAGGACCGCAGCCACTGCGCTACCCGGGCGGGTACTTCCCGCGAGACGCCCTGCGCGCCAAGCACGACCCGCTCGACTGGCACGCCGACCACCTGCACACCAACTTCCGCGACATGTACCGCCGGCTGCGCGACCACGGCTTCTACCTCGAGGTCATGGGTGAGTGTTGCATATACACTGTCTCTGTAGCGTTCACTCTAGGACCACTGACACTGCGCTACCCGGGCGGGCACTTCCCGCGAGACGACCTGCGCGCCAAGCACGACCCGCTCGACTGGCACGCCGACCACCTGCACACCAACTTCCGCGACATGTACCGCCGGCTGCGCGACCACGGCTTCTACCTCGAGGTCATGGGTGGGTGTTGCATATGACGTAGGATGATTTGATACTTCGAATCTTCGCGAAAATCCTAAGGGGTTTTACGAAAACGCGGATAATAGGTTAGGTTAGGTTAGATTGCAAAACCCCTAGGATTTTCGCGAAGATTCGAAGTATCAAATCATCCTACGACACATATACACTGTCCCTTTAGCGTTGGTTCTAGTAGTGCCAGTCTGGCGAGTACTTCCCGGACAAAACGCGTCAACTTAGCGACATTCGCGCGATTTTGCCCCTATTGTGTAGGAGGCTAGTCTTGTTTTTTTATCTGGCTTAAGTTAATAGAACTTGAACTTTGCAACGCAACCCCTGTAGTTAAGTGCCGCGACTCATGAGAAAAACTACCCTACACTAAGCACGCCCCGAGATGCACCTGATCTTGGCCGGTTTTTAGAAAGAGCTTTCGATAATTTCCACGTCAAGATTGTTTACCTTATTTGGAATGCAAAAAAATAAGCACATTACATCAACAGCATATTTTTTTTTAAGCCTTAAATTATCGCTTTATACACCCTATTGAAAAACTACCCTCGGTAATTTGCATCAAATTGACAGTGTTGACGTACTACTTACATACTACGCTACCCGGGTGGGTATTATCAAACTGGAATCAGAAAGGGATTCGAAAATACTGTTGACACAACAATCGACACAATTCTGTTGTGTCAACAGTACTTTAAAAACCCCTTCTAATCGCGGTTTGATAATACTCTGTCTCGTTTGGAAGTTTCCTTGTCTATGCCAATATAAATGTTATGTCAACTGACGCACTGCGCAGGAACTCCGTTGACCTGCGTTGACACGTCGCTGTACGGTGCACTGCTCCTGGTAGACCCCGAAGACGAATACTTCCCAGAAGAAATGGCCGCTCTCAAGAAGGCGGTCGACGGGGGACTCTCCCTTGTGGTGTTCGCTGACTGGTACAATGCTTCCTTGCTGCGACACGTCAAGTTTTACGACGAGAATACTAGGCAATGGTGAGTGAAACATTAGAGATCCTCGGGATGCGGACAGTCTCAAGGAATTTATTTTATTTATTAAGGAATTCCAACAGCTATGCAATAACACTGTATGCGTCTTAAATAGAAATACAGAGCCAATTATAGGAACTCCAAATATGAAACAGTATATAAATCTATGCATATTACTAACAAATATCTTCCCAATATCACACATTTCAATTGAATATTTGAATAAGATAGGAGCCCAATGTCCAATAGTAAGGTATTACCAATTAATAAGACTTGATTTAAAACTCTGAAACAGATTTTTTTAAATTATTTGTCTACAGGTGGATACCAGAAACAGGAGGAGCGAATGTTCCAGCATTGAACGATTTACTCAGCATGTATCAAGTAAGTCACATCGCAATGGGCCTAGCAGGCTAACTTAAGAAGATTGCTACCCGTAAGGGATTTGGTTGTAATTTTAGGTGCAGTAGTAACAGGCTCTAAGAACACTGTATGCCTAAATATCAGCCCTCGATATTCTTTTGTTTTAGACTTATTTACAAAAAAAAATAAAAAATCATGGTAATTTTTGAACTGTATTATGCGCTAAAGGGTATTTCTCAGAGCATAAATGGACATCTCATTCATCTGGTCACGTTTTTTTGGAAGTGGCTGCATCTTTTGGTACCATTTTCGGTCGTCAGATACAGCACCCGTTTCTCTATAAGATAACCAAAACCAATTTCAAATCATTCAGCCACTTCCAAAAAAACGTGACCAGATGAATGAGATGTCCGTTTACGCTCTGAGAAATGCCCTAAACCACGTAAGCGAGAGTAACCAAAGGAATAGAATTGAAAAGCATGAAATAGGGTTCATAATGCATGTTTTTAGTCACACATTTTCTTGATTCAAAACGTCGTTGTACAGGTGGCACTAGGCGACCGCGTGTTCGAGGGCTCGTTCAAGCTGGGCGGACACCCCATGTACTACGCGAGCGGCACTCACATCCACAGCTTCCCCGAGCACGGCGTGCTGGTCACGGCGCCGCTCTCCGACCAGGGCCAGCAGGTGCGTATACAACAACCAGGCTACACCGCCCCAAGCTGGGCGGACACCCCATGTACTACGCGAGCGGCACTCACATCCACAGCTTCCCCGAGCACGGCGTGCTGGTCACGGCGCCGCTCTCCGACCAGGGCCAGCAGGTGCGTATACAACAACCAGGCTACACCGCCCCAAGCTGGGCGGACACCCCATGTACTACGCGAGCGGCACTCACATCCACAGCTTCCCCGAGCACGGCGTGCTGGTCACGGCGCCGCTCTCCGACCAGGGCCAGCAGGTGCGTATACAACAAGACCAGGCTACACCGCCCCAAGCTGGCCGGACACCCCATGTACTACGCGAGCGGCACTCACATCCACAGCTTCCCTGAGCATGGCGTGCTGGTCACGGCGCCGCTCTCCGACCAGGGCCAGCAGGTGCGTATACTACAACCAGGCTACACCGCCCCAAGCTGGGCGGACACCCCATGTACTACGCGAGCGGCACTCACATCCACAGCTTCCCCGAGCACGGCGTGCTGGTCACGGCGCCGCTCTCCGACCAGGGCCAGCAGGTGCGTATACTACAACCAGGCTACACCGCCCCAAGCTGGGCGGACACCCCATGTACTACGCGAGCGGCACTCACATCCACAGCTTCCCTGAGCACGGCATACTGGTCACGGCGCCGCTCTCCGACCAGGGCCAGCAGGTGCGTATACAACAACCAGGCTACACCGCCCCAAGCTGGGCGGACACCCCATGTACTACGCGAGCGGCACTCACATCCACAGCTTCCCTGAGCACGGCATACTGGTCACGGCGCCGCTCTCCGACCAGGGCCAGCAGGTGCGTATACAACAACCAGGCTACACCGCCCCAAGCTGGGCGGACACCCCATGTACTACGCGAGCGGCACTCACATCCACAGCTTCCCTGAGCACGGCATACTGGTCACGGCGCCGCTCTCCGACCAGGGCCAGCAGGTGCGTATACAACAACCAGGCTACACCGCCCCAAGCTGGGCGGACACCCCATGTACTACGCGAGCGGCACTCACATCCACAGCTTCCCCGAGCATCGCGTGCTGGTCACGGCGCCGCTCTCCGACCAGGGCCAGCAGGTGCGTATACTACAAGACCAGGCTACACCGCCCCAAGCTGGGCGGACACCCCATGTACTACGCGAGCGGCACTCACATCCACAGCTTCCCCGAGCACGGCGTGCTGGTCACGGCGCCGCTCTCCGACCAGGGCCAGCAGGTGCGTATACAACAACCAGGCTACACCGCCCCAAGCTGGGCGGACATCCCATGTACTACGCGAGCGGCACTCACATCCACAGCTTCCCCGAGCATGGCGTGCTGGTCACGGCGCCGCTCTCCGACCAGGGCCAGCAGGTGCGTATACAACAAGACCAGGCTACACCGCCCCAAGCTGGGCGGACACCCCATGTACTACGCGAGCGGCACTCACATCCACAGCTTCCCCGAGCACGGCGTGCTGGTCACGGCGCCGCTCTCCGACCAGGGCCAGCAGGTGCGTATACAACAAGACCAGGCTACACCGGCCCAAGTTGGCCGGGCTCCATGCACATCCACGGTTTCCGCTCTTCGACAACATGACTAAGCTCCGTCAGTCATGACATGTTTTGGTCGCTTGGTTGTCTTCTTGGCCTTAAGATTAGAACACGCTGAAAACAAAAGAAACGCCTTAGGGACATATAGCTCAAACAGTCAGAGCGAGATTTTCTATTTGATACTCTTTATTGCACACCTCGTAACATAAAAAAGAAAATAACAAGAAAAAAATCGAATCTTAAAGGTAGAGGTAATACAACAGGCGGTCTTATCGCTAAAGAGCGATCTCTTCCAGACAACCTTTGGGCAATGAAACAATGCAACCAGTAAAAAAAAATATTTTTATTATAGAGCGTTGCATTTTTTGCGTTGCCTAGACTTCGTTGCCGGTCTTTTAATAAAAACGTATCTGCGAGGTGTTGATCTATACTGTTCGTCAGTAGACAACAATAAAATATTTTAAAAATAAAAATAAAACCGCCTTCAAAAATTCACTCGAACTAAAAAGTAAAAAAAATTTTGGTTCCTACTACTTAGGATTTCCTACCAAAACCTTTAAACCTTTTACCCTATTCATTGAAATAAAATATTATGGCTAGGTACCCTACAGATTTCTTAGAAGTCGGTGCCAAGCCAAATACGTTCATATTAGGTATATATTAGATAGAGCTTTGTAACTTACTGTCATTGTCACTCAGATTATGCTTTTATCAACAGAATGATCTGCCTCAGTCATTTTGATGAAAGCATAACCGGAGTGACAGTAAGTTACAAAGCTCTATCAAATACATATAAGTACTAGCGAAGTGAACATATTTGGCTTGGCACCGACTTCTAAGAAATCTGTAGGGTACCTAGCCATAATATTTTATTTCAATGAATAGGGTAAAAGGTTTAAAGGTTTTGGTAGGAAATCCTAAGTAGTAGGAACCAAATTTTTTTTTTACTTTTTAGTTCGAGTGAATTTTTGAAGGCGGTTTTATTTTTATTTTTAAAATATTTTATTTTTTTCTTTTTAGTAGTGTAAATATAAAATCGTTATTTAGTATGCTCTAAATACTTATAATTAGAATGTACTGCACTGTAGTAGGCCATAAAACCTGAACTGGCGAACTTATATGAATACAACAACAATTTCAAAGGTAACAGCCTTAGCATGCCTATATTATTTAAATAATCACTAACCGCTAACCAACATGACAACTACTAAGCAAACACTTGAATAGATCTCGAAAATGTAGGACATTTGTTATATTCAAAGAATGATCCTCCAACCCCTAATCGTTAAGGAGTTAATTATTCCTTTGATCATCAGCTCACCAACATGAGACTATGACCACCTAAAGGCAAATACTCGAATAGCTTCCAAAATACATGAAATATGTTATATTTAAAGAATTACTCCTTAACTCCTAATCTCTAAGGAGTTGTACCTATACCTACCTTACATCATCAGCTCACCAACATGAAAGGATGAACCACCTAAAGGCAAATACTCAAACAGCTTCCAAAATACACGAAATATGTTATATTTAAAGAATGATCCTCCAACTCCTAATTGTTAAGGAGTTGTACCTTCCATCATCAGATCACCAACTTAAGATGTTCATGACTAGATGCAAATACTTGATTAGTCTTCGAAAATCAATGAAAAATGTCATGTGTGCCTACAACATTTGAAGAGTTCCCTCGATTTCTCCAGGATCCCATCATCAGATCTGGATTCGGTGACAATGGGACCAACTAGAAGGTATACCCTTTCAAACAAAAAAAGAATTTTTCAAATCGGCCCACGCGTCTTCGAGTAATCGGGGAACATACATAAAAAAAAAAAAAGATTTCGACGAATTGTAAACCTCCTCCTTTTTGAAGTCGGTTAAAAATGAGATCGTGTTTTGTACGTTTCCAGATAATGTCGGGCGAAAAGCCGGGGGAGGGCGGGACGCCAAGCGCACGCAATGTTGACGTGCCCATCCTAGGCCTGCTGCAGACTGACGGCCCGACCAAGGACTACACCAATCACACTGTCGAAAACATGCCCAAGGTACTGGATGCTTAGCCAAGTTGCCAATCGGGAGCGCTTGGTAGCGGATCGTAGTTTTCCCTCTCTGTCACTCTTGCTTATTAGTGCGACAAAGACAGTTAGCTGCCTTTCGCTTACGATTGACGATTAAGCGTTAGCGATTGGCAACTTGGCTAATAATGCAGTGCCGCGAACTGAGGAGCAACCGTAATTCTGTGAGATAGTCCGTAAACTAAGCAACGTAACGTAAACAACTAAGTTTACGTTCTAAAATTATCAGGCATGTGTTTTTAGTCTGTTCAGGCGCTTTACTCCTGATCTGGACACAGCTGCTACATGACAATAACCTCTCAATAATTTTTAATAACTGGTGATAGTTTACTGATTTGGTAAAAAATGTAGTCCGTTCATTTTTAAATTAAATTTCTCGCCCGCGAACAAGAATACCGCGTGGTGTTGGATGAAAAATACCTACGTTTGTCATCACCATGGGTGTCGTAAGAATCGTCTAAGGGATTCAAGTGCCACTAACCAATCATTTTTTTAAGAAAGATCACGAGCAGTAGCGTTATCATAGTGGAGATCTTACTGTGATCGCCAACACGCTTGCACAGCATGGAGATTATGGCCATTATCTCCTAATGTGTCCATACGCATCAGTAAAGTGATGATGTAATCCGCTTCTTAGAGACAAACCTTCTTTAGTATAGTACATTACTGCAGACGCCAGGAAACCGAAATTAGCAGGCTGCGTAGGTGTATCCAATTTGACTTACTTAATGTCAACATTTAATTGAATGTTTTCAATGCAGAAAAGCACCATACTTGCTTCGCCTGGAAACCAAACTTAGCTTTGTATCTTTATTCGGCCTCACTATGCTCGGGCAATATACCTACACAGCCTGCTGAGTTTGGTTTCCCGGCGTTTGCAATAGTGTACTATTTGCTCCTATTGTTACCAAAGATTTGCCAAACTAAAACTTGTTTTCAGGCGGGCCGGTTGGTAGTATACGGCGACTCGTCGTGCCTCGAGGGCGGCGCCGCGCGCTCCTGCCACTGGCTGCTGCTCGCCGCGCTGCAGTACGCGCTCGCCGCGCACCTGCCCGCGGCGCTGCGGGACGCGGCGGCGCCGCGGGCGCGCCAGCGGGACGTGCACATCATCCCGTCCGGTGAGTGTGGTCACACTGGCTGCTGCTCGCCGCGCTGCAGTACGCGCTCGCCGCGCACCTGCCCGCGGCGCTGCGGGACGCGGCGGCGCCGCGGGCGCGCCAGCGGGACGTGCACATCATCCCGTCCGGTGAGTGTGGTCACACTGGCTGCTGCTCGCCGCGCTGCAGTACGCGCTCGCCGCGCACCTGCCCGCGGCGCTGCGGGACGCGGCGGCGCCGCGGGCGCGCCAGCGGGACGTGCACATCATCCCGTCCGGTGAGTGTGGTCACACTGGCTGCTGCTCGCCGCGCTGCAGTACGCGCTCGCCGCGCACCTGCCCGCGGCGCTGCGGGACGCGGCGGCGCCGCGGGCGCGCCAGCGGGACGTGCACATCATCCCGTCCGGTGAGTGTGGTCACACTGGCTGCTGCTCGCCGCGCTGCAGTACGCGCTCGCCGCGCACCTGCCCGCGGCGCTGCGGGACGCGGCGGCGCCCAGGGCGCGCCAGCGGGACGTGCACATCATCCCGTCCGGTGAGTGTGGTCACACTGGCTTTCTTTTAAAACTATTTGTAGTAATCTTAATCTGTTATTCGGTAACAAAGGATAGTTTCTACGGTAAAGAGCCAAGATGTTCTAACACTTGGCAACAAAAGGTTGCATTCGGTGAGATTCCATTAAGTATTAAGTTTAGTCATTGGACGTGGTACTTCCTGGTCGAATTTGACGTACATGTCAACATTTTATTGCAAATTTAAGAAAATTTGCTATTACAGTTATTAATTTGTGCAACTTTTTAATTTGTACAATTCCGCATTATAAATTATAAGCATGATTTTGCTTTAAAAGATTGAAGGGAACCATTGCCAATGTCCATTGTCACTTTAAACACCCTTATTCATAAACGTTTGTTAACTTAACAAGCCGCCAATAATTGTTTGTACCTTTTGCTCATATGGACACATTGTTAAGACCGAATGGGACAAACAATTGTTAGCGGCTTGTTAAGTTAACAAACGTTTATGAATAATCGTAAATCATAACGCCTTCCGATCTCTCGCAGACCTGCCGCAACGCGCCGCGGGTGGCCGCCTGCACGCGTACTCGCGCGTGCTAGCCGCGGACGAGAGCGGGCCGCGGCCGGCGCCCGAGTGCGGCCGCCGCGCGCCGCTGCCCGCCCGCGCGGTGCACGCGCCGCCCGCCGCGCGCACGCTCGCGCCGCGCCATCCGCCCACTGACCCGAGGACTATCGGTGTGTATACAGTGTCGTCGGTACGATATTCCGAGGCACGCGGACGAGAGCGGGCCGCGGCCGCCGCGCGCCGCTGCCCGCCCGCGCGGTGCACGCGCCGCCCGCCGCGCGCACGCTCGCGCCGCGCCATCCGCCCACTGACCCGAGGACTATCGGTGTGTATACAGTGTCGGTACGATATTCCGAGGCACGCGGACGAGAGCGGGCCGCGGCCGCCGCGCGCCGCTGCCCGCCCGCGCGGTGCACGCGCCGCCCGCCGCGCGCACGCTCGCGCCGCGCCATCCGCCCACTGACCCGAGGACTATCGGTGTGTATACAGTGTCGGTACGATATTCCGAGGCACGCGGACGAGAGCGGGCCGCGGCCGGCGCCCGAGTGCGGCCGCCGCGCGCCGCTGCCCGCCCGCGCCACACTTGCGGAAAAAAATAAGTTTTTCATCACACTTGCTGTCTAAGCGTGCCATTGCTTGCGTGCGTAGCGGGAGTAATAGAAAAGTGAAATTCCCTAGGGAGTAATAGAAATGTCAGTACGTCGTTTAATATTTTTTCTAACACTCTCGTTAGTAATTCTGTACTTACCTCCCTTGATACACAATGTACTATTAAGACATTTCTGTTACTGCCTAGGGAATTTCACTTTTCTATTACTCCCGCTACGCATGCAAGCAATGGCGCGCTTAGACAGCAAGTGTGACGAAAAATTAGTAGAGTGTACACATTGATCACAGTAAACTCAATGGAATTGTGTAATTTTTGGGGTACGACGTAGATAATTGTCTCTTCAGATATAAAGTACCAAACCACAACACAAGCCTTAATTGCGCTTAGCGTGGGACTAGGTTGATTTGTGTAAGGTTGTTTGGTGATATTTATTTTAGATATTTATAAAGTAGGTATAGTTCGGGAAATATTATTTGACCGACTGTTATCTTACTTACGACCTTTTGTTTTGCATTAACACTTACTAGACAATCAGCAGTCTAGTATTTTTCTATTGTAAGTAAGATAAGAGTCGGTCAAATAATATTTTTCGAACTATACTATAGTTGTATAATAATCCTCTTTTCAAAATTAAAGTCAAACTATTATTTATTCAAGTAAGCTGTATTCATAAGTATTTTCGAATTGTCTGACACAGTTACAAGGGAAAAAAAACGACTACCACTGGTTTTGGGATGAACCACAGTGCCTGAGTCAAAATTATTTTAGTTGCCTTGTTTCATACGATTATCAAGCCCTTAATTGCTGTTTCGACTCAGTTTATAAAAATAATCTGGTGCAGTTTTATTTCTTTTTCACGCTAGATTTTAATCCATACACGAGAAATTAAAAACATAACATCTCATACAAATATCACCACTCACCACTCCGTCACGTTTTTAGGGACACAAAATAAAACAACAAGATTTTGTATTTAACCCACCTATCGTACCTAACGCCGCGGCCACGACATCGGTCTAAGGCGACCGGCTTAGCGGAAAACGTATAGTGCTCCCTCTCGTTACGTATCGGCATCCCGCTCCAACTCATGGATTCGCTCGCCGCTGGTCGCATTAGACCAATGTCGTGGCCGGGCCGTAACGCTTAACTCGTCTAAGGCCAAGGCCTGAGTAGACGCTCGAGCGAGGCGGGCAGCGGGGCGTCCATGTTAAACAAATGCAAACGTATGCGCGTGGCCTCAGTGCACGCTGTCGAAATCCCTTAGACGCTCGACGCGCCGCTGCTCGCCACTCAGGCCTTACACTAACACAATTCCGTATCTACAGTGGGCGGATCAGACACAGAGGGCACAGAGCCAGCGGCGCGCGCATGGCGCGGCGCGGGCGCGGCCGCAGCCCGCACCGGAACCGCGCCCGCGCCGCCCGCGCCCTCGCTCGCCGGCCGCGCGCTCACCGTTCTAGCCGTCGCCGGCCTCGTCTACTGCCTCGCCGCCACGTGGAAGCGCTGCGGCCGCAAACTCCGCCGCCGGAGACTCATGTCATTAGCCACCTAGCAGGGCCACGATAAGGAGACAGACTGAATTCAGCTGACGATCGCTCAAGCGCTCTTCGTGCTTATGCGACACGATAAGAAAGACGTCTAATTAATTCAATCAGTGTTCGTTCTGCGGCGCTGATACCATAATCAAAGAGACGATAAATACATAAATAGCTGATCAGGATCACAGAAATAAAATTCGATTCATTCGCAGCGTATGAAATTACATTCGTGTACAAATAATATTAAAACAAAGTGTTATATTTTAATTCAAAGATTATTACCTGGCTGGCAACAAGATATGTTGTGAGGGATAGTGTAATATCACGCAAATACGTATTTTACAAGTACGCGTAGATTAACTTCAATTTCAAACAAAGTTTAAATTTGTAACCTTGGCACTGACACCACTAAAGGCGAGTAAGCATTGGACTGTCGACTATTTTGTCACCCAAAAAATTAACTCACATTGAGTGCCAGCGAGTAAATTTTCTAAGATAATTCTAATTTCACTTGCACAGTTACAAAAATCTCGCTCATCGCCGTTAGTGCGACCAACGCCTTATGTTATGAACTTAAGCGCC
Organism: Thaumatotibia leucotreta; assembly: GCA_025490895.1. Classification (NCBI taxonomy): domain Eukaryota; kingdom Metazoa; phylum Arthropoda; class Insecta; order Lepidoptera; family Tortricidae; genus Thaumatotibia; species Thaumatotibia leucotreta. Next base: position 59,765 of record JALPQI010006543.1, read on the forward strand.
ATTGTATTATCTCCGACTTTAAATAATTCTTTGATTTGAGATCTTATGTGTACATGTGATCAAGTTTTGCAGGGATACTATACGGTAAAAATATGCTTCTGAAATGGTCGATTGGTCAGTGATTGACGTCTTTCTTTGTTGGGACCAAAGTTGAAGGTACTTTTATTAAGGAGTGAGTTCTTAAAGTTGGACTTCTGTGTATTTAGAAGTGACGGAACCATGTGTAGTTAGACAATTTTTGTATAATATTTTTGCTGCGCATCGGCTAAATATAGTTTATATATCATAACGTTGACGTACTTTGTGTTAATATGTATATTGTAAGAAAGTTAGACAATTGTAATATTTTTAATAGAAAATATTTATTGAATAAAATAATAAAATGAAAATGTGGTTGTAGCCCAAGACCATTCAATATACCTACTGTCTATAGCAGGTAGAAATAATGCCGTAATCAGGCTAATTTAACTCTCAGTCTACTTATTCTGTTACATATTGATTGATTTGTATTTTGATTTTATTTGTGATTTGACGTACACACCTTACAGAGGAGGGGGACATACTAAATAATTCATGTACATATACATAATTAATCATCTCCGCCGTCTCTAATGCAGCATTACCAGTGTTTGTTCCAATTTTCTTCGAGGTAATGATAATGTTGACCAGAGCGTTACTTATATAGTTACTAATCAGTACCGTGTTAAAATATCTAATAATATTTAGCAATAGTTGCGTTTTTATCGGTCACCGACAAAGCGTTTTTCTCGTTGTATATACTTTCGGTTGTATAAAACGTATTTGACTAAAGTTGTCACAAAATATACCTAATTATGCATTTGGTAAAAAAAGGTAATGAAATAACAATAACTAATAATAATGTGCCGTTGTTAGTGTAATATCTTTCCAATTCATAGTGCATGTATTAGGCAATGGTCCCACCTAAATAAAGAGACACGGCGGCATTTCTTGTTCATCATTGAGTTAGTAACTGTACTTACTAGCTGAACGAGTAGCTACAAATATCGCCGTGGCTTTTTTCTTTCCACGGAAGCGATTATCTTTAGTTCATTTTTATAGCCGAGCTATCAATCGCGAACTCGCTTTTGGTGGGACCAGTGCCTTATAAATTTGAGTATACAATGGATAATGAGATTAATGAGTATGAGTAACCCGACAAAGTTGAAGGGTGTATTCCTGACCACATTTTGAGACAATAATGTCATATGAACTTTTCTGGATTCGGCTTAGTTTCAGAGATAATGACATGTTTTTCAAAAAACTGTTTTAATCATAACTCACAGAAAATGCCTTATTGATTAACGTTAGACAAAATGAGAAATCGGTTTCAGAAAAAA